>OY882860.1:185505117-185590117 GCA_963693515.1 Pipistrellus nathusii | reverse complement strand
GGCTCCTATTCCCCCCTGGCCCTGCCCCCTGCCCCACAGCAGGCCCCACGGCCCGCCCCTCGGCCTGGCCCCGGCCCTGCCCGCAGGCCCGGCCACTCACGGTGCTCCCGGCCTCTATCTGGGGCCGCTCCAGGGCGATGGTGATGCAGTTGAGAAAGATGAAGGCCAGGACGACGTAGTCGAAGAGCTTGTGGGCGATGATGGTCTGGCACAGGACCCGGAACCTGAGCGGAGTGGGCAGGGCTGTGAGGGTGGGTGTGCCCCTCACCCCCGCGGGAGGCGGGCAAGGGGCTGAGGCCCAGGTATGGCCATCCGTCAACAGAGCCAAATATCAACAGTACAACGATTGACATTTCTTTGGAGAGCCGACGTCTGCGCCTGGGCCACGAAGTTTCAGTCGCACTGTATGTGCGCACCTGCATGTGGTATTTTGTGGAAGAGCCACACTCCAGGGCCCAAAGAGCTGTATGTGACTCAAGAGCCGCAGTTTGCCGACTACAGGCCTATAGGACGCTGACCCTTCTTTTCTCCATCCACCCCACAGGTGGCCATTCACATCTGCTCAGGGCGCCCCCCGGGAGCTGCCGACCACACCCTCACGGCCTCAGGGTGAAGGGCACCCTGCTCGCCCTGGCACAGGAGGCTTTCCAAACACTCACCCGAATCCCTCGCCCTGCCCCCCGCCACGCGGACACACCTTGCCTGGTACCCCAAGCTTCTGCCCTCGGGCTGCTCCCTCCTGGTCCAGCCTCCACCTCCTCACAGCCCTGCTCCTCTACAGATGCCGCTGCACACCCTCCCCTGCAGGAAGCCCCGATGCCCCTCCCGACGGGAGCGCCAGCTACGTGAGCATCTGCCCCCTCTGGTGCCAGCACCGGGCTGGCCTGGGCGGAAGTCCCCATCCAAACACAGGGCACAGGGCCTCTGAGGAGCAGGCCCCGCCTCCATGGCCCTCCCTGCTCTGTAGGACTCTCTCCCTCCGACCTTTCAGCCCAGCCCACCTCCCCGGCCTGGCCCGGCCCACCTGTTCTCCGGGGAGAAGAGGTAGACGGACCAGTCCTCGCGGAGCTCACACCAGTCCGGCTTGTACGCGTCAATCATCTTGCGCACCCGGAAGCACAGGGTCTGGCCGGGAGAGGAGGGCGGGCTGGTCAGCGCTGCCCAGAGCTGCCCGCCTCTGCCCTCTCAGCCGTCCAGCAGACGGGGGTCTCCGGGCAACCTCTGAACTCTCCCAGCAAGATCAGAGCCCACACCCCTCCCATGGCAGCGAGAGGGCATCTCCCAGGGCTGGGCCCATCTCAGCTTGGCCACCTCCCCGAAGCCCTGCCCCCTGGCCCTGCCCCTGAGGCCCTCCTCCTCCAGCCCTGCCCCCCCCCCGTCCCCCCTCTTCCTGTCCCCTGGACCTTCTCCTGGCTCCGGCCCCCGGCCCCGCCAACTCACGTAGTCCACCTCCTCTTCATCCTCCCCGTGCACCCGGCGGTCCCCCATCTGCGTGAAGACCTCCTTGGCGAGGTGGGGCATCCTGCCATTGCAGTCCTCATGCCCGGGGCCCAGGCCGGCCGCCCTCCAGGCCGCCCGGGGGTGGGTGCCCACCGGGAGCCCCAGCTCGGCCAGGTCCACGGAGTCCCGGGTGTCCAGGGACAGCGTCCGGCGGTGGCGGCGGTGGTGGTGGTGGTGCAGGTGGTGGCGGTGGGCCGGGTGGGGGCCGGGGTGGGCGTGGTAGACGTGCGGGGTGTGCGGGGGCGCGGGCCGCGGCGGCCCCTCGTCCCGGGCGCCCTCGCCGGCCCGGGCCCCGCGCTCGGCGGCCAGCAGGGCCTCGTGCTCCGCGGACGGCGGCCTGTGCTTGAGGCTGTTCCAGCTGGAGCGGCGGCTGGCCCAGGCCCCGCTGCGGCCCCACGGCCCGTAGTACGAGCTCCGGGAGCTGGACTGGGAGGAGCCGGGCGCCCGTCAGCCCCACGGCCGTGGCCCGGGCCCTACAGGGGCCGCCGGCCTGGCCAGGGGGTGGCAGAACCAGCGGGACTCCGGAGGCCCTCTCCCTGCCCAGCCTCGCACCCCCGCACCCGTGGCCGTGTGGGCGTGCCCACAGGGTGCCCTCGTCTCCTCCTGCCACCTCGTTCCTTTGAGGCAGGTTAGGGCCCTTTTCCTCTTTACAGGCAAGGAAGCCGAGGCTCAGAGAGGCTGTGCCTTCCTGGTGGGGTCTGCCTGCCCCCCGAGCTCAGCTCTTTATCCTACACATTCTCCATACCAGACCCTCTGGCCCCACCTCATTCATTCATTCATTCATTCATTCCTTGCTGTCAGGTCCCACTCTGGTATCGGGAACCCAGAAACGCAAGAGAGATCATCCCTGCCTGGTCTGGCTGAGCATTTGGTGCCCCAGGCCTGGCACCAGCTTGAAGGTGCTTCTCCCCAGGGCCCCTGGACACACCCCGCAGGGAGCAGCCATCAGAGACACCAGGACTCACCAGGGAGCGCTGGTCGTAGCTCACCCTGCCCAGGGACATGACGCTGCTCTTGCGGGAGCCCAGGGCCACCAGCATGGGGTCCGGCTGCAGCGACAGGCGGGCAGGGGCCGTGGGCCCCGCGGGGCCCAGGTGGCCACACAGAGGGAGGCTGAGGTCCAGGTGCCCGTTGGGCGTCAGAGGAATCGGGTACAGCTTGGGGTCTGGAATGGGGAGAGGGACACAGAGGGAAGGGCAGACAGAAAGCCGGAACAGGAGCAGAAGAAGATATGAGACCAAGAAGCAGACATGGACGACAAACAGCAAGGGAGAGCTGTTCTGGGGAGACCTCCTCCACCAGGAAGCCTTCCAGGTTGGACCCCACCACAGGTGCCTCCGCTCTGCCCTGCCGACAGGCTCTCAGCTTACGTTCGTTTGTGTTTATTTTCTCAGCTTATTTTTGGGTGCGTGAAACCCTTGCCTCCCGGGTTCAGGGAAACCGCTGCGCTTCACCCAGCATGAGCCCGCCCTGCCATGCCCGCTGTGGAAAGCAAGGCAGAGGCCACCCAGCCCGGTTAGTGACCCAGGACATGGCGTGGGCTGGGAGGATTGCCCAACAGGACCAAAACCCGGGCATCCCGAGCCCAAAGCTGTTCTCAACAGGCCACTGACTTTTTAAAATATATATATTTTTGCCAAAACCAGTTTGGCTCAGTGGATTGAGCATCGGCCTGCGGACTGAAAGGTCCCAGGTTCGATTCCGGTCAAGGGCATGTACCTTGGTTGCGGGCACGTCCCCAGTGAGGGGTGTGCAAGAGGCAGCTGATGGATGATTCTCTCTCATCGATGTTTCTAACTCTCTATCCCTCTCTCTTCCTCTCTGTGAAAATTCAATAAAACATATTATATATTATTGATTTCAGAGAGGAAGGAAGAGAGATAGACAGAGAGAAACATCAGTGATGAGAGAAAATCATTGATTGGCTGCCTCCTGCATGACCCCCACTGGGGATCGAGCCCACAACCGGGGCATGTGCCCTTGTCCATAATTGAACCCAGAACCCGACACTCTATCCCTTACGCCAAACCGGCTAGGGCTGGCCTCCGACTTTTTGAGATGTAGCATTTCTTTCCGTTATGAACTTAAACAACAAACGGCAGGAATTAGCAGTCCCAGAGCCTGGGTTTGAGGGGAGACCTGGAAAGGCTGTGCCCCGGGCCCACCCGGGGTCTCTGGGGAGGGGTCCAGCCCCCCAGGGGACAGGAGAGGCCCGTGTACCTCCGAGGCTGTCCAGGCCCTCCTGCAGCTTGTCAAACTCCTCCGGGCTGGACGAACTCTGGTCCTCGTCCGAGTAGGAGCGATTGGCGTCCCCCTGGGAGGCGGGCCCCCACATTGGATCGCGTGTCAGCTCAACCCTCCCCTCCCTCACCCTTTTTAATGGGTGCCCCCACCAGCCCACCCCCGTTTTACAAATGCGGAAACTGGGGCTCAGGAAAGGAGAGTGAGAACGAACGAGGGCCCAGCCCACAAACTCCACGTCTGCCTGCCTGCGAGTTGCCCAAAGCCTCGGAGGATGGCGGAGGCGGGATCCAGAACCCGGGTCCTGGAGACCGTAATCTCAGAGATGGAGAGGGAGGCCTAGTCCTACCCCCGGGGCAGACGCGGGGACCCTAGGTGCTGCCTCCATGTGCCTGCTTCCTGCGATGGGAGGCTCACTCCCTCACTGCCACCCCCTCTTCTGGAGACTCGCCTGCTAGGTGTTTGAATTGCAGCCCTCCCCCGTCTGACCCCCTCCCCTCCCCCCGTCTCCCGCAGGCCCCAGGGAGGCCTTCCTCCACAGGGTCCCAGTCACCTCCGCCTGGAAGCCCTCCACCAGGATGGCCACCAGCAGGTTGAAGAGCACGTAGTTGCCGAAGGTCATGAGGGCCACGAAGTAGAGGGAGGCCCAGGGCGAGGTGGAGGCCATGCCGTTGTAGAGGACGACGTTCCAGTCCTCCTGGGTGAGGATCTGGGGGGCGGGGGGGGGGGGCACGAGGCTCAGCACATCCTCAGCCCCAGCCCAGCCAGCCCAAGGGCAGGGGCGCCTGTTGGGTGGGGTAGCTGCAGGCACCTGGCAGCCCATGCCCCCTGCAGCCTCCTCTCACAGGAGCTGGGCACCCAGGGACCTCGAGGATCAGCTAGCTGGGGCGTGCCCACCTGGCAGAGCCTCAGACACACACCCCCCCCCACACACACACACACACACTGCTCGCCTGTGCTCCCAGCGTGCCCACGCCCGAAAGCCTGTATCTCACACCCCTGCCCTGACACCCACTCCCCACTGAGCGGGGCTCCCTCCCAGCTGCTCCCACAGCCCCCTCCTCCATCCCGCTCAGGCGATCCACCTGTCTGCCCAGCACAAGCCCCCGTCTCCCCCGTCTCCCCGCTCCTCCGCCCCTGAGCTGTGTACACACACTCACTCACCCACGTCCACGCTACGGGGAGGAGCAGTCTGAGGGGAGACGCCTAACGGGCCCCACGTCTCAGGGTGGGAGCGGAGGGGGCAGGGAGGGCACTGGGCGGGCAGCCCAGCTCCCAGAGCCTGTCCTAAGCCTGCCTGGCCACACCCCCCACGCTGGCCCACGAAGCTGGAGTTGAGGGACCTCCCTGTCAGGCCCCCTCTTCTCTGGATTCCCCGAGGCTGGAAGCACCAACAGGAAGCAATCCCGGGTGAAACCTCGCGCCCGCCCCCCCCCTCTCCCCTCTCCCCATCACACAGGGACACGTGCTCGCCTGGAACACCGTGACGATGGCCCACAGCAGGGAGTCGAAGTTCTTCCTGTCGGGGATGGTGTCTCCCGTGTCCGTGCGGAGGCTGAACTTGCAGCCAAAGATGTGCATCCCGAGAATGCTGGGGGAGGGGCAGAGGGAGGGAGGCGGCTCAGGGACCCCCAGCTCTTGCCCATCCTCCTGTGTCTTCCCCTACACGGCCCAGTAAGACGGGAGGGAGCCACGTGGGTCCCATTCCACGGACGTGAACACTGAGACTCTGAGGGGACGTGCCGGCCCAGAGCCACCGGGGACTAAGGGGCGGTGGCAGGACTGACAGCCAGGCCCGGGGTGTGGCCCGATAGCTCCACCAGCCCCCGGGGGTGGGGGGGGCGGGCGGGCGGGCCCACCTGAAGATGAAGATGAAGAGCATGAGCAGCATGCAGAAGGTGGCCACGTTGTCCATGGTCTTCATGAGCACCACCAGCTGGCGCCGCAGCGCGGGCATGAAGCGCACCAGCTTCAGCACCCGCAGCAGCCGGAAGGTGCGCAGCACCGACAACCCGCCGTCCGCCTGCCCCACGATCTCCCAGATGCTGCCCGGAGGCGGCGGCACGGCGGGGAGGGGGGAGGGGGGAGGGGGACAGGGAGGGAGGCGGGAGGAGAGAGGGCAAAGGGAGAGATGGAGAGCTCCATTCATTCATTCGTTCATTCGTCCGACCAACAGTAGGTCAAGGTCACTGCTGCTCCAGGCACCCTAAGGTGGGGGTCTGTTAACCTGGATCCCACGGGCCCTCCTCCGAGGAGTCTAGGGAGCGAATTCAGAATCCACAAAGGTGGCCGGGCTGTCTCTCAGATTTAACTTTCTTTCGGGTGCGAACGGAGACAGCGAAACGCAGAGAGTCGGCGGCTCCCGTGGCCTCGCGGTGAGTGGGAGTCGCTGTTGCGAAGTCCCACGGCGGTGGGGGCGGACGTTTCCGAGCAGAGTGTATGCTCCTCCCTCCCCCGGGCGATGGGAGTCACGGACCCGCTGCTCGGTCTCACCGCTCAGTGCGTTAACCCAGGAGCACGTATGTTTGGATCTGTGTCCACTGCACTGCAGTGTCATCAGCTTCCTTCACCGGCTGGGCCACCCCCTCTTCCCCCCTGACCCCCCCCCCGCAGGAGCCCACCCCCCGGGCGGAGGGGGCACCTGATGATGACGATGATGCTGTCGAAGATGTTGTAGGGGTTGCGCAGGTAGTCGAAGAGCCCGAAGGCCGCCAGCTTCAGCAGCATCTCCAGGGCGAACATGCTGGTGAAGACCACGTTGCAGATCTCCAGGACGTTGGTCAGCTCCTCGGGCTGTGGGCGTCGGGCGGGGACAGGGACCCCGTCAGGCAGAAGGCGGCCACGGGTCCCCTGTGGAAGCCCCCTGGCTCTCGGACTGCGCTCTCCCTCGGCCCCCCAGGAGGGGGCAAGGCCTGGCTCTGCCACCGGCTGCGTGGCCGGGAAGGTCAGTGTCCTCTCTGGTGCTCCATCTCCCTTTACCCCGAGGACCTGAGGACTTTGCAGTCCTGCTGCCTGGATCCTGAGAGGCCCACGGAGAGGCTGGGACCCCTCAGGGCTGACCTGCCACAGACTTGGAAATGGTGCTCTAGCCACACGCGGAGAGAGGCATCACGGTGCCCACTGCACAGAGGAAGACATGGGCTCAGATGCCGGTCTGAGGCTGCACAGTGCAGAGCGGAAAGTGGAAGGCAGCTCGTTTGCAGAGAGGAAGCAGGCGGAGAGCAGGCCCGCGTCTGCTCACTATGGAGCCAGGCTGCCCCCGCCTGAACCACAGACAAGGGGAGGACCTGCACCCCCAGCACAACTACCGATGTCCCAGACGGCCGGGAGGCCCCGGGAGGCGGCTCCGTGTCACAGGGGAGGAGATGGAAGCTCAGAGAGGTGATAGGACCCGCTCATCGTCACCCAGCAGGGATGTGGCCGAGCCAGGCACTGCACCCAGTCAGACTCCAAACTGCTCTCCTACTACACATGGACCCCACCTCACTCATGCGTTCCCTCCTCCACACATCCCTCCTGCACTCACGCACGCACGCATGCATTCCACAGTCCTCGGGCCGCCCAGCTGCTGGCCTGTGCCCCCCCGGCGGCCAGTGGGGTGAGCCGGGACACTCTTCCTGCTCTGGGCAATGCAGGTTCTGGTGGCAAAGCCCCGACAGGCACGTTAACCAACCAGCCAGCAGGGGTAACCCGGGAGCATGAGGGTGGCTTGGGGAAGGGTGATCCTGGAATCAGGAGCAGCTTCCTGGAGGGAGGGACACTCGGCGGAGGCTCAGAGCTGAGAGGAGCGGGTGGCAGGGACAAGAGAAGGCGTCCAGGCCGAAGGACCAGCCAGGGTCAGGACGGTGTGTGTGTGTGTGTGTGTGTGTGTGTGTGTGTGTGTGTGCCCCCTCCCTGGCAATCAGACACCTAAGAGGCCTGACTTTAATTCCGTTCGGGTTAAAGGGAGAAGGGACAAAAAAAAAAACCAGCCCTCTGCTTCCCGCCTGCTGCCTGGGAAATACAATAAAACTGCCAGGTCCCTCCAGCCCCGATGGAAGGCGAGAGCCCCATCCCGCCTGTGATTACATGTGACTCACAAAGCGGTCCCGGGAGGGGAGCCGAACCTGCACCGGGCCCTCGGCGGGGAGGGCTGGGCCCGGCGTCGGGGCTGAGTCGGGGCCCAGATGCTGCTCCGAGCCACCAATTCCCCCGCAGGCCACACGCCACTCGGCGCTCGGAGATGAAAAATGTGGACGCTGACAGCCCGTAATTGCACATCACCCGCTCTGAGCCCCTCGCGCTGCACGCCGCTCCGCCTGCAACTGATGGCAGAGACGCGGCTCCCCAAAAGGTCACCCCCTCGCTCCCCGGCTCCCTGGCAACAGCTGTTTCTCCAGGCAAGTGCACACCTGTTAATCTGTCCCCAACGGCCCATCCATCACTCCTGCAAACCCTCCTCTGGGGCAGACAGTGAGCGGGGGAGACAGACAGACCGGCAGACGGACGTAGACACAGAGAGTGAGACCAGCTGGGGTGTGCGGAGAGAAACGGGGCAGCCGTGAGAGAGATGGGCAGAGGGAGACGGACAGACAGACAGACAGACAGAGAAGCGGCCCAGATGGCAAAGACCCGTCCAGTGGAAGAAGAGGTGCCAACGGGCAGAAAAGCCAGGTGAAGCCAGAGGCCCGAGGGGAGAGGGCAGGTGCGGAGGGAATGCAAGCCGGAGGGGAGTCCAGAAGCAGGAGAGGGGGCAGGGGCAAGGCCAGCTCATCCCAACCCGACCCGCCCTGCCAGGCGTGGGAGGTGCCAGGCGTGGGAGGTGCCAGAGGTGGGAGGCACCAGGCAGCCCCTCCTGCAGAGGCAGAGAAAGGACCAGCTGGGCAGGAGTCTAAACTGCCCCCAGGAGCCCTGGGCCCCGCATCCCCAGGACAGCAATGGCGGCTGGTATTAACGCTCCCACACGCCAGGCGGTGCTATGCACTCTCCGTGAATTACCCCATCTAAGCCTCAAGCATTGCCCTGTTCCAGTGGTCGGCAAACTCATTAGTCAACAGAGCCAAATATCTACAGCACAACAATTGGAATTTCCTTTGAGAGCCGAAAACTGACTTCTGAGCATGGGCCACGAAGTTTCCATCGCACTGAACGTGCGTGCCCACACGTAGTATTTTGTGGGGCCAAAGAGTTGCATGTGGCTCGCGAGCCAGTTTGCCGACCACTGGCCTATGGTGCCCCCATTTTACAGACAGGAAACCTGAGGCTCATAGAGGAGAGGTGGTGGCTCAGGGCCATAACCAGCCAGGAGTGGGATCAGATCTCAAATCCGGTCTCTCCCCTGGGCCCACACCCCTTCACCTGCCCCACGTCCTGACTTGAGGGACCAGCTCAGCGCAGACATGTCACTGCCCTGCTTACAAGCCTTCCACGCCCCCCACCGCCTACGGGTACAGCCAGCCTCAAAGCCCTCCGGGCGGGCAGCTCCCCACCTCCCGGGCTGCCTGCCACTCCGTGTGGGCATCCTCTCCCAGGGACTCTGGGCTCTTTGGGGGAGCCTGTGCCCTGGTCCCTGCTCCTGCTCCTCTTCAGCCTCACTGGTGGCCCCTAGTCACCCCCAGACTCCATCTCCAGCATCACTGGCCCCGAGAAGCCTTCCCTGACTGGGCCTTGCAGGTGCCACCCTCACCCAGCCACAGAGCTGGGCTGCTGGGCACTGAGCACCCCACCCTCACTTTCCCAGGGTCACCCCGCACCTGGGTCGGCAGTTACGTGGGGGCTGCTGACGGGAGAATGAAACCTGCTTTGACCCTCCCGCTGAGCTGGAGGCCTCGCAGGCAATCCCCCGGGGGCTGGGGCCAGCAGACACCCCCAGGCTGGGTAACCCCTGCCCGGGAGGCTCCCCATACGCCTGTCGTGCTGCCCATTCAGCCTCACTCTCTGTGTCCTGTTTCCAGCTTGCTGTCCGTCCTCCAACCCCAGGACAGCCCAGCCCAGCTCTGGAGGGGTCCCTGGCCCAGACAGGTGACTGCCAGGGGAGGAAGAAGCGGGTGTCTCCCCAACCCTTCCTGTCCCCTTAGTGGAATCTCCAATGCAAGCTGAGAACCCCATGCCAGCTCTCACAGCTGCTCACCGTCACCTGGGCAAGCCATCCCCCCTCTCTGAGCCTCAGTTTCCCCATCCGCCCAGTGGGGATAAGACCCCCCTCTGCCTGCCGCCCAGGGCTGCCCTGAGGGCCAACCGGGGGAGAGATGTGACCAACCCTGACGATGGAGACTCTGGTGCCCAGGCGGACCCACCCATATGCTGTCACTCAGCCTCCGTTATGGAGAGTCTGGGCCCACCCTCCTCCCAGGACGGAGGGGGAGGGAAGGTAGACTTCAGGGTCACAAAGCCCTCTGCCCGGCTGGCCCTCCCGTTCCCCGGTCCCTCTCCCAGGCCGGTCCGTGGCCACGAGGAACCTGGGACGCTCCTGAAGGCCGTGGTACCTGTGGTCCCACCTCTCATTTCAGTGCTGTGACCAGAGGGGGAGCAGCCCCCCACTTCACAGATGGGGCAGGGGAGGAGTGCCCAGGCCCTCCATGGTGGCAGCACCGAGGTCCCTGCCAGCGGAGGGGGCGGCTGCAGTGGGCGCACTCCAAGGATGCCTCCCCTCCAGGTCACACCCTGCAGGAGAGGGGCAGTGCTCACCTGCCTTCCCCCCTCCCCTCCCGCCCTGCCTCCTCAGCCCGGGGCCCCTCCCTCTGCAGGCACTGCTCAGAGGGGGCAGCTCAAAATAAACAGGGCGGACCGCTCCCCACTGAGCTACGTCTGGGAGTCAGGGAGGAGGGAGCAAAAATAGCCGCGCGGAGCTCTGCCGAACAATGGCTGCCACGCGGAGCGGCTTTAAAGAGCATTTTAAAAATCTTCCCTCCTCCTCCCCACCCCCCCCACTTTTCCTTTCATTCATTTCTGAGGTTCCAGGCAGCAGGTGGTAAAGCCACTCCAAAAGTGGTGTGTGAGGCTCCGAGAAAAGATTCAGAAACAATTTCCAACTCGCGAGCACCTACTATGTGCCAGGCCTCCTACTATGTGCAGTTCACCCTCCCTGCCACTGTGCGGAGGCCGTGAGGACTGCCCCGCGCAGGATCCGGCCTGCCACGTGGTAGGTGCTCAGTGAATGGGAGCTGAGCCCCGTGAGGGGAAGGGGAGAAACCGAGGCAGACCCTAGGGTGAGGCAGTGTGAGAACAGCTTCTCCCAGCCTAATGGGGCCCACGGGATGCCTTCAGGGCCAGGAAGAAGAGGCCCCATCGTATCCGAGGCTAGAAAGCTTGCCCAGGCAGGATAAGACCGAGGCGGAGGTCCGGGCCGGGACCCTGGCCCAGCCTGAGGCTGGCGCCCGACAGGTAGAGGGAGGGATTGAACCCAGAGCACAGAGCGGCACCAGCTGCTGTGCTGCCCTGGAGGGGACCCCTGAGAAGACAGGGGCCAGCATTATCCTGGCAAGGAGGCCCCAGAGGAACAGCCCTGACGGTAGCAGATGCCAATCTCCGTGGTGTAAACACTTCCTCCGTGGCCAATTTCAAGCAACCAGCTGTCTCTAACAGTGGCCTTGCAACATGCCTGCGTTAGGAAATTGCTCTTGCAAGTCAGTTCCAGCAAGCCACTGGGTGACGGGCCCCTGAGTGCCGCCCCACCAGCACCAGCACCCTGTGCTCCCGTCCCCTGTGGGGCCTCCCCCAGAAATGCTGCCCCCCGGCAGGCCTGAGCCAGGCAAAGGCCACCAGGCTGGACCCCAGGCCAGGGGTCCGGCTGCCCTCTCCCCAGCTCTCCCCTGCAGAGCCTCCCCCAGCCTCCCGAGACCTCTCTGACGAAGCCAGATCGGCTGGCAGCCCAGCAGCTCTGCACTGCGTGTCCTGACAGCCCCGGGGGCTGCATTTAAGCAAACGGAACGGGGCCTGCGCTGGGCAGACGAATGGAGAGGGAAATGAGAAGGTGGCCCACCATGGGGTGCAGCGGGCAGGTGGGCGGGGCCTCCGCAGAGGGAAGCCACGGAGCATCCAGGCTCTAACCCTGCGGGACTGGCAGGGGGCCTGGGGCCAGCGGCATCCCTCCCTGGGCCCAGCTGTCAGATGCCCTCCCAGGGCGGGGTCACCTACGGGCTGGGGGTCACTGGGAGCCAGAAGTAAATGCTTTTCCAAATGGAGCCAGGGCTGGAGTGGTCACCCGCTGGCACTATGGACCGGGGACATAGAGGCTAACCACCCCCCACCCCATTCCTCCCTCCTGTGTCCCTACACAGTCTCCTCAAGCTCCCCGTGTCCCTGCCACCTCGTGGGGACCCCTCCTCTGAGCTCCTCTCACCTCTGAACCCCAGCTGTTCCCGATGGCCTGGGACACACCATGTGGCCAAGGAGGGAGACGGGTGACAGCCTGCACAGGGCAAGCACAGGCCACTCTCAGGGCCAGGGGCTGGGGGGGCTGGGGTGAGTGGGGCACCAGCACAGGAAGGCGCCATCAGCTGCGTGTATGTTGTGGGCAGAGAGCAAGGAGAGGCGACTGTCAGGGACAGGTCTGTGCTCTGTGCCAGGGCGATGGGAGCGGCAGAAGGTGTGAGCAGGGGAGAGCCCGGCCTCCGAAACCTCACCCCAGCTGCCCCAGGAAGATGACAGGAGGGCGCCCATGGAGAAGCCATGGGTGGGAGTCAGGTTTGCAGGGACTAACAGGGGGTATGGCCCTGGCTGGTGTGGCTCTGTGGATAGAACGTCGGCCTGCAGACTGAAGGGTCCCGGGTTCAAGTCCAGTCAAGGGCACATGCCTGGGTTGTGGGCTCCATCCCCAGTAGGGGGCATGCAGGAGGCAGCTGATCAATGATTCCCTCTCATCATTGGTGTTTCTATCTCTCCCCGTCTCCCTTCCAATATGAAATCAATAAAAATGTTTTTAAAAAAAAAAAAACAGGGGGTGTGCTGTGGGTGTCTTGGCATCCTGCTGAGCTGCTGGAGAGGAGAGGACCCGATTTCCCTTTCTACCCCCAAGCAGATGAGCCCCCAAACTGCTGCGCTCGGGCACTCATTCACCCACTCACACGCTGAGCTCCTGCCTCTGGGCTGGGCACCCAGGCCCCATGTCTGAACGGGACCCAGCCCTGGTCAGGGGGGAGACGGACACACGTGGGTGTTGGACACACCCAGCAGCACGGGGCTGGCCTGGGGGGCCCGCCCCTCACCCACACAGCACCCAGCCCGGCCCCGGCACCCGCCCCACTGGCCTGCTCATGGTGCTCGATGCCCATGCTGACGGTGTTGACCAGGATGGCCATCATGATGCCCCGGTTGAAGTACTTGCTGTCCACGATGCCTCGCAGCTTGGCGCGCATCTCCCGCCACACGGCCCCGCAGAGCCAGCCGGCCCCCTCGGCCCGCTCCTCCTCGTCCTCCTTCCCCAGCTCCGAGGAGGCCCCATCCTCGCTGCTCCGGGCCCCGTCCCCGTGGGCCTCGTCCTCTCCCCCGCCGGAGCCCCCCAGGCCCGAGCCCTCCTGGCCCGAGTCGGTGCTGCCCAGGCCCGAGGGCCGGTGGCCCGCTCTGTGCTGGCAGCGGGGGCAGCCGGTGGGGTCGGAGGCCAGCACGGCCGAGATGGGCTGCATCAGCATGGGGGGCGCCGGGTCCAGGGGGCTGTGTCCCGGGCACGGCTCTGAAAAGCAAACAGAAGGCAGGGTGGGTGCCTGCGGCCACACTCGGGGCTCTCGGAGGCTGCAGCACTGAGCTCACCGGCCCCTCTTCCCCCTGACCCCGGACACAGCGACCCCTGCGAGTGAGCTGAGGCTCCTGTGCCCGCGGGGTCTGCCTGGCGCAGGCCAGCCCCGGAGGCCAGGCGGCCTGTGGCTCCTGAGGAAACGGTTTCGCCTTCTGGGCTTTGCTGGTCAAAAGCTTAAGCCGGAGCACCCACTGCGCGGGGCTGCGGGTTCTCAATCGGCTAGTTGGCATGGTGTGCCTAGAACAGTGCCCAGGGCCCAGGGACTGTGCGCTGTCCTGGGCGTCACTCCCAGGCCCTCCCGCCACGCTGGCTGCTGGCACTGTGGTTTGGGAAACGGCCAGGGCTTCTCAGAGAGGCGGCCGGGCCGGCGGGGTGGCCCTCGGAGGAAGCCAGCGGCCTTGGCGTTCCTTGGGCTTCCTGTCTGCACAGGGGAGGGAAGGAGGCAGGGGCCCCGGGCAGGGGCCAGGCCCTCAGGCCCCAGGACCTCCCTCCACACAAGCCAGGAGCCAGGCTGGCCCCAGGACCTCCCTCCACACAAGCCAGGAGCCAGGCTGGCCCCAGGGAAAGAGGCGGGACAGGCCGCTGGGCCCTGGGTGAGGGTGGGAGCTGCCTGGGCAGGGGCTGGGGTCTGGGGCCTGGGTCGTGTGATCAGTAAAGCATCTCTAAGAGGAGCCAGGAAGGCTCTCTGGGTGGTTTGGTTTCTTCCTCATGTTTGTCTATATTTTCCTAAAACAAACACGCTTTGCTTGTTTATTTTAGGAAAACATACAACATATAGGGAAAGAAAAACATGGAATGCCGACTTTCACTCCCACACTTGCCTCAAATATCTCCCCAGGCCCCAGACAAGGGTCTGCTCGGGAGCCGGGCCAGGTGTCCGAAGCCCAGGGCTCGGTGCCCCCTCAGGGGGCAGATGGGGCAAAGCCCTCCCCTCCCCCATCTCCCTCCCCACACGGACTCTGGCTGGGCCCCTGACACAGTGTCCGGGGAGGTACGGGCAGAGGCCCGGGGCAGAGCGCCTCTCCCCACGGGTCCCACGGGACTCCCCTCTGCACAGTCTCCTGAAGGAGGGAGGGGGCAGCAGCAGGAGCCCCCTGGCAGCAAACACCCTGCCCCAGGTCACCCAAGAATGCTGGTGCCAGCCTTGCCCAGACCCCAGCTCCTCCTCATCCGAGTGCTGGGCCCGCCCACAGCCCCCTGCAACCCCCAAGGCCACACCTGGACGTGTGGGGGCCAGGCCGGTGGCTCGGAGCATGAATTCCCCGCCCGCCCGCCTCCTAAGAATCGATGTCCGGAACGTGAGACCCAATGCACGTGGTCTCACCCTCCCTTTTCAGGGCGGGGGCGATACTGAGGCTCACAGAGGGGCCAGGGTGTCCCAGTCACACACCTGCGCCTGCTCTGGGCACGGTTCTGACACCTGCTGACTTCCATCTTGGCACCAGCTGGGGCGGGCCTGGGCCTGGGCCTGGGGAGGGCCCCCCCTGCTGTGGCACCTTTGCCTCCTCTCAGGGCCCATCTCTCCACGGAGCCAAAACTCTGACACCCCTGGCCCTGAGTTCTGGTCACCTGAAGGAGCCCGCTTCACCCCCGCTGGGCACAATGCCGCTCGCTCTGCTCCTTCCCGGGCCTGTGATGGTCAGGCCAGTGAAGAAACGGGCCTGAGGCAGACCCCGGAGCGGCCGGCGGCCCCATACGCCAGGCCCGTGTGGGGCAGCCCGGCCCCTTTACCCCTGGCGGCCAGGCGTCACTGCTCACATGCGCTCGTAAGCACGGTGGCAGCGGGAACCCACGCAGTGGGCGGGTTTTGGGGTTTCACAGACTCGGGACAGAAAGCCATTCCCGTCTCTCTAGTGTGGGCAGCTGAGTCCACATGCGGACCAGACCAGAAAGGGACTTCCTCCAGGGCCGGGCTGCGTCCCCTGAGCCCGGGGCCAGCCCCGGCCGGGCCCTGGCAGGCGGTCAGGAAACGGGGAGAGGGAATGAGGGCGGGGCTGGATCCCCTGGGGGAGATCTGGGTTCTCCACCTGCTGGTCTGGCCGGCTCCGCTTGTGCTGGGACGATAGGGTGTTACAGTAATAGTAATAAGGGTCATTACAATATTGAATAAGTATTAAAGTGTGGGACTGAAGTGTGATATCTGAAAGGGTGGGATGGAATGTAAACAAACTGATAAGCGCCCTTGAGTGGCCTGTGTGTAGGAGATAGATAAAGTGACCTGTATCCCGTATGGAAGACCGGATTGCAGGACTCCTGGGACCCGCTGATAAGACACAGTGAAGACACATAAAAAGAGGAAACTCCACTGAAGAGATGTCCTTCTGCTCCTCCACAGAGGGTCACTCTCCACTCCCCGCTGCCTGCACCAGCCAAAAGCTCTGCCTGAGCCGCAAGCCCTGAACCCTGAGCCCTGAACGCGGAGCCGCGGGCTGCGAGCCGTCGTGAGAGGCCTCAACTCAAGCCCAGCTGCAGCTGCAAAGTCCTCCGTGAGCCGTGTGCGTGTGCGTGTGTGTGTGTGTGTGTGTGTCTGTGTGTGTGTGTCTGTGTGTGCGTGTGCGTGTGCGTGTGCGTGTGCGTGTGTGTGTGTGTCTGTGTGTGTGTGTCTGTGTGTGTCTGTGTGTGTGTGTGTGTCTGTGTGTGTGTGTGTGTCAGTGCGGCTCCCTGGGTGGCCTGCCTAGGATTCTGGAACCCACCAGGACTCTGGTAAATAAACCGTGAGTGATTCGTGCCTTGCATGCTTGTCTATTGTGTGATTTACGCTCGGTGGATTATTAATTAAGTACCTAGGGTCGTACGTGTCAGATTTCTGGCTGAGACACCCTAGGCCACCTATGCATACGTCCCTCATGGAATTATTGGGACACAGGGAGACACGTCTGTGAACTGTGCCGTGTGGGGGGTCCCCGATGGAGGCCCCCGGGGCTCACGGGGGGGCCACAGAGGCAGCGGGAGGCAGGCCACTTACTGAGGTGACTGGGCTCCTTGGCGTGGGGTGCGGGCACGGCGGCGGCGGGGTCCCCCGGGCCCGGGGCCCGGCGCCGGCGCTGCAGGCCCTGGTAGAAGCCCAGGGCACGGCGCTTGGCCTTGCGCAGGATGTGGCACACGTACTGGAAGATCTCCTCGTAGCAGTCGCCCGGCTCGGCGTAGCTGGCCACCGTGCTGGAGGACAGGTAGCGCTGCCGCTGCTCCAGCATCAGCCGGTGCTCCCGCTGCTTGGTCTCCGAGAACTGGGTCGCTATGACAACGAGGCACAGGTTGATCATGAAGAAGGAGCCCACCTGTGACCAACGGGAGGAGAGGACGGGGACAGAGGGGACAGAGGGTGGGGAGAGGCAGAAGTGAGGGCGGGGCAGAGGTGGAGACAGAGATGGAGACAGAGATGATGGAGACAGAGATGGAGACAGAGATGGAGGCAGAGATGATGGAGACAGAGATGGAGGCAGACAAGGACCCAGAGGTGGAGGCGAGTGAGGAGGCAGGGCAAGAGCAGAAACAGAGACAGGAGGAGGGGCAGATACGGGGCAGAACCGGGGAAGGACAGAGTGGGGGGACAGCAGGTGCACAGAGAGCAAGAACAAGGAGCGATATCGAGAGGGAGAGAGAGGGAGAGAGGGGCGGGGAGGACAGGGACAGAGGGCACGGCAGACACAGACGCAGTGGCGGCAGCGGAGCAGGGACACGGAGGAGGGGTGGAGGGCCCGGAGAGACGGAGAGGCACAGCACAGGCGGGGACAGGAAAAGAGCGCTGAGGCCTGGCTCCACGGGGACGTCCGGGCCGCAGGCAGCCGTGGCCCCGGCCGCTTCCCAGGCTCCACTGGGACCCCAGCTCTGGCCTCGCTGCCCGCCCACCAGGCACTCGGCCCTGAGGCCCCGCCCAGGCCTTCTGGGCCCTGAGGCCCACGCCAGCCCAGCCCTCTCTGACCTTGCCTTTGGCCCCCGCTGGGCACCCGGACAAGAGCAGAGAAGCATCCCTGCGGTTCCGCTGGTGTGGCTTTCTCTGGGCTTGGAGGGTGGCGGGGGGAGCTGCCCAGGTTGCACTAGGAATCCTTACCACCTCGAGTTCCTGCAGGCTGAACCCGTCACCGATTCACCCTTCCTGCCTCTCCCCTACAGCGCGGCCAGGGAGCTGGGGTTCTGGGGCCGTGAGGTGAGGGCTCCCAGGCCGAGGGGACTCTGGGAAATTCCCACTCGTTCACATTTCCTGGGGACCTGCTCCGTGCCAGCTCGTGGGAGGAGTTCAGATCCTGCCCCCTGGAGCTCACACCTGCCCGCCTTCTACCCAGGACCCAGCCTGCCCCTGCAGCTGCTGCCCCGGGACCTCCATCTTCCCCATCTGTAAAATGGGAGGCTCAGCAAGACCAGCATGGAACCTTTGTAATCAGAAGGAGCCCCGGGGACCTGGGTCTAAGGACTCCTCACGGGCACGGCGGGCACCTCGTCTCTCCGGGTGCCGGCTCCTCCGCTGCGGAGCAGGCAGGCGGCACTGCATGGCCAGGGTTGAGGGGATAAGTGGCCACACGGTCCCTCCGGCTCTGCCTGGCCTGGCACTGCTCCCCATCTCGCTGTGAGCTCTGGAGTGAGGGGGCCTGCTCGGGGTCACTCAGCAGTTACCGACCCAGAATCGGCTCCTAACTCCTTCAGAAGCTGCTGCTCAGCCTCCCTCAGCCTCCCTCTGGAATTCGGGGCTGCTCCAGCAATCCCAGTGGGTCGCTGCCCCCGCCACCCCTCCTGCCCCGCAGGAGGGTCTGCCTGCCTCAGGGCCTCTGTGAATGCCCCCGCCCAGAAAGCTGTCCCTCTGGCCGTCATCCTCACCCCCCATTTCCCGAGCGTTTGAGGCTCAATTCTGGTGTCACCTCCTCCCCCGCCCTCCCCTGAGCTGGCTGGAAGGCTCCTCCATCACGGCTCCCTGGATGCTGTCTGCTGTGCCCACCTTCCCCCTGGGACAGGGAGCTCCTCCAGGCAGGGCCTGTCTGACCCCCGGCTCAGCCCCCGCCCTCCGCCCAGGGCCACGGGCAGCGCAGGCCTCCCCCAACGTGCCGGGGAGAGACCGAACCAACCAGGGCAGTGGTCGGCAAACTCATCAGTCCACAGAGCCAACTATCAACAACACAACAATTGGCATTTCTCTGGAGAGCCACATGTCTCAAACGTAAACTTCTTCTAACGCCACTTCTTCAACATAGACTCGCCCAGGCCGTGGTATTTTGTGTAGGAGCCACACTCAAGGGGCCAAAGAGCCGCGTGTGGCTCTCGAGCCGCAGTTTGCCGACCACGGAACCAGAGGACGAACCGCGGCTCTGAAAGCGCCAGCTCCTGCCTCCTTTCCCCCTGGGGGCCCCTACGGTCCAAGGCCCCGACCTCCCCCAGGAGGCGCGGAGCACAGCCAGCAGCAGGTGTGTCTCGGGTCACCTGTCCGCTTGTCCTGAACCCCCAGGTCGAGGTCCCAGCAGCCCGGGATGGGGGGCTGCCCCAGAGGGTCAGTGTGCCCTCTCTCTCCCACCCCAGGAGGCCAGAGAAGCCAGCTCCCCCTGGAGTGAGTCACCTTGACACTTGAGGGCTGTGTGGGGACGGTGGCTGCGGCTGCAGTCAGACACGACACGAAGGATGAGCTTCTTTGGGGAGACTGGGGGCGGGGAGGGGCAGGCAGGGCTGGCCTGGAAGAGGGGGGAGGCGATGGAGTGCCTCCTCGGTCTCCAGGTCCCCCCATAAGGCAGGGCTGCCTGCGGGGGGGAGGGGGGACCCTCCCGGAGTCTCGGGGAGCTCCGCCAGGTCGCGGCAGGCTCGGTCTCCTCTCCAGAGCCTGCCGGGAAGCAGCCGGGACCAGAGGGATAAGCCAGATCCGGAGAGCTTGGTCCTGGGCCGCAGCCGCTCAGGCCGACAGAAAGCACACAATCCCGGGGACGAGGAGGAGGCAGAGAGCAGGAGCGGGAGCAGGGGGTGGACCCGGGTGCCAGAGTGAGCGATGAAGACAATCGGAGGTGACGGATGCCTCCGGTGCCGCCCCTGACAGCTCCCTTCCATCACCCGCGGCTGAGCTGCTTTAACAGAGTGCTCCCCTCCCCCGCTCCCGCCCGCCCGGCCTTTCCGGCTCCGAGGAGCTCCCCGGGGACCTCAAAGCCCCCGGCCTGGCCCCCGGTGTGCGGGTCCTCGGGCTTGCCCGGAGAGCCCCGGCCCCTCCGACACTTACTATGATGAGCAGGATGAAATAGATGAAGTTGTAGAAGGAGTGGGCATCCATCACGTAGTACATGATCTCCACCCAGCCCTCCAGAGTGATCACCTGCAGCCGGGACAGGGCGGAGGGGAGGGCGGGCCTGAGCCAGGCTGGTTCTCAGGAAGGGCGGGCAGCAGAGGCAGCGCCCCGGACAGAGCCCCACTGTGTGCCCCGGACAGAGCCCCACTGTGTGCCCCAGACAGAGGCCCCACTGTGTGCCCCGGACAGGGCCCCACTGTGTGCCCCGGACAGAGGTCCCACTGTGTGCCCCGGACAGAGGCCCCACTGGGTGCCCCGGACAGAGGCTCCACTGTGTGCCCCAGACAGAGGTCCCACTGTGTGCCCCAGACAGAGCCCCACTGTGTGCCCCGGACAGTGGCCCCACTGTGTGCCCCGGACAGGGCCCCCCTGTGTGCCCCGGACAGAGGCCCACTGTGTGCCCCGGACAGAGGTCCACTGTGTGCCCCGGACAGAGGCCCCACTGTGTGCCCCGGACAGGGCCCCACTGTGTGCCCCGGACAGAGGCCCCACTGTGTGCCCCGGACAGAGGCCCACTGTGTGCCCCGGACAGAGGAACCACTGTGTGCCCCGGACAGAGGCCCCACTGTGTGCCCCGGACAGAGGCCCACTGTGTGCCCCGGACAGAGGAACCACTGTGTGCCCCGGACAGAGGCCCCACTGTGTGCCCCAGACAGAGGCCCCACTGTGTGCCCCGGACAGGGCCCCACTGTGTGCTCCGGACAGAGGAACCACTGTGTGCCCCGTACAGAGGCCCCACTGTGTGCCCCGGACAGAGGAACCAATGTGTGCCCCGGACAGGGCCCCACTGTGTGCCCCGGACAAAGGCCCCACTGTTGTGCCCCGGACAGAGGAACCAATGTGTGCCCCGGACAGAGCCCCACTGTGTGCCCCGGACAGAGGCCCCACTGTGTGCCCCGGACAGAGGCCCCACTGTGTGCCCCGGACAGGGCCCCACTGTGTGCCCCGGACAGAGGCCCCACTGGGTGCCCCGGACAGAGGCCCCACTGTGTGCCCCGGACAGAGGCCCCACTGTGTGCCCCGGACAGGGCCCCACTGTGTGCCCCGGACAGAGGCCCCACTGTGTGCCCCGGACAGAGGCCCTACTGTGTGCCAGGACGCCTGACACACATTACCTCTCCTGCAGGTCACTATCAGCTTGTCCTGAACCCTCAGGACACTTTGTGCCACCTTTCCTAGCCTGGACAGAGGCCCTGCTGTGTGCCAGGACGCCTGACACACGTTATCTGTCCTACAGGGCCGCCATTGTCATCCTCATGAGACAGGTGAGAAGCTGAGGTTCAGAGAGGTTAGGGCACTCGCTCAAGATCACACAGCCAAGAAGTAGGACAGACAATTGGTCCATCCCTGTGGCTCCAGACCCCACCTCCTTTCCGGTCTACCACACCCTGGAAGTCGGGGTCTCTGGTCTCCGGCTCCCGCTCTCTCTAAACCTCAGCTTCTTCTCCCCAGGGTGTGAGGCTGACAGAGCCCACCCCGCAGGCGGCCTGGGGCTCCGCAGAGCCCTGGGGTGTGGCAGGGATGAGGCTGGTGCGAGTCTGTCCCCACACACTCCGTCCGGGGGAGGGGGGCGAGACACACACAGGGTCCTCCTCCCCAGCTCTGCTGGCAAACGCCCCTGGGCAGCCCGCCCGCCCTCTGCAGCCGGAGGGGCCCAGGACGCAGCGCCTGGCTGGGGTCCCATCCCACCCGGAAGCTCTGAGTTCTGAGGTCCTGCCGCTCCCCAGAGCGAAGTGAGCAGAGCAGCCCCTCGCCCCAGGAAGGCCCACCCCTCCTCAGGGGCTTCGTGACACCGCTCCTGTGCCTGCCCCTTCTTCCCTCTGAGGACAGCGGGAAGGTGACCTTGCCAAAACCGGTGTGGCTCAGTGGATAGAGGGTCAGCCTGGGACTGAAAGGTTCCAGGTTCGATTCCCGTCAAGGGCATGTACCTTGGTTGCGGGCACATCCCCAGTAGAGGGTGTGCAAGAGGCAGCTGATCAATGTTTCTCTCTCATCGATGTTTCTAACTCTATCCCTCTCTCTTCCCCTCTGTAAAAAACTCAATAAAATATATGGGGGGTTGGGGGGGAGAAGGTGGCTTACTGAGCACTCCCCACACGTGGGGCTGGCCACTCTGCTCACATCCCCTGGCCCATCTTTCTCAGCCACTCTAGGTGGGGGAGCTGTTACCCACTTTAGAGATGTGAATACTGAGGCACAGAGACATCAAGTCCCATTGACCCAAGGACGACGTCTATGACTGTTACCCACTTTAGACTTCTGCCCTTTCTTTGAACCTCCATTGCTCTGTCTGTAATGTGGGCAGGACAGAGCCTATTGTGCCAGCAAGCCGGGTGGATTTCAATGAAACGAGTGGCAAATGCCTAGCACAGAGCCCTCACTGCCAGGTGAAGCCGCTCAATCCACCTCATCCCATCCCACCCATCTCCAGCCCCCAGCCCATCCCCACCCCACCCAGGCCCACCCCACCCAGGCCCCAGCCCCCAGGCCTCAGGCCCCAGCCCCCAGCCCCCAGCCCCCAGCCCCAACCCCCAGCCCCCAGGCCTCAGGCCCCAGCCCCCAGCACCCAGCCCCAGCCCCCAGCCCCCGGCCCCCAGCACCCAGCACCCAGCCCCAGCATCGGGCAGGCGTCTCGCCTGGAAGATGACGATCCAGGCGTAGCCGATGTTGTCGAAGTTGATGGCGCCCTTGTGGGGGTTGGCGCTGCCCGTGCGGCACACGTTGTAGTAGCGGTTCCAGTTGACGCAGAGCCCGCTGGCGTTGAGGTCCTGGCGCGCGGCCCCCAAGTCGTAGACGTCGTCCTTGGACAGGCAGCACGCGCGGCCCTGCTCTCGCAGCGGCGGGATCTCGTGGCAGCCCATGATGCCGTTGTCCCCCGAGAGCGAGCAGATGAAGGGCATCTCGTCGTCCTCCTCCGGCTGGTAGTAGGGGGGCAGGGCCACGTCCCCTTGTCTGTCCACGGGCGACGGTGGGCCAGAGAGGAGGAGGGGAGGGTCACGGCCATGTCCTCAGGCCTCCCACGTGCTGGTCCCGCTGCCTGGGAAACCGCCCCCCACCTCTGCCGCGGCCACAAAGCACACACACACACCCCCTTCGCAACCACTGTGGTCAGTTCCAGGCCACCCCCCGCCCCCATAAGGCTTCCCTGAGGGAGCCTTCCCAGGATCAAGCAGGACTGGTCCCGGGCCCCCTGTGGCCAGACTGTACCCTGCACATGCCTCCACCACTGCTCCTGGGCACATGCCCTCAGCTCCCCTGGGAGGCTGGGCTCTTGTAGGACCAAGACTGGGTCTCAGGACCCCTAGGCCCCACGCACGGTTTGCTCAGCACAGAGCAGGTGCTCAGTAAACAGATGCTGAGGGGTACTGACCCACCCACCCTCCCAGTGTATGGGCCTTGGCCTGGTCCCTTCCCCTCCCTGGATTCCCAGGTCCTTCTCTGTAAAACAGAGATAACCTGGGGAATGGAAGGAAGAAACAATAAGTGGCATCGGGACAGTTGCTCTCCATTAGGAAAATAATAAAGATAGATCCCTACCTCACACCATAGACACAATAAAGCAAGCGGGAGAAATCCCGTCCTGGCTGGCGTGGCTCCGTTGGTTGCAGTGTCATCCCGTGTACACCACAGGTACATGGGTTCCATTCCCAGTCAGAGCACACACCCCAGCAGTTGTGGGTTCGATCCCACGTCGGGGCAAATGGGGGAGGCAACCGATTAATGTTTCTCTCACCCATTGATGTTTCTCTCTCTCCCTCTCCCTTCCTCTCTCTCTCTCACATCAGTTCAGAAATTTTCTTTTTCAAATAAAAGAAAATCCTACTGTTCACGTGCAAGATTTTTCACGTTGTCACAAATCTGCAAGGAATTTCCAATGTATTTCTCAAAAACCACCTGTGCGTAAGTGGACCTGTGCAGTTCACACCCGTGTGGTTCCAGGGTCAACTACAGCTTTGCTGCTTCCACTCTGTTGGCCCTGATGCCCAATGACCAGGGGGAACACTGTGAAGTAAGCATCACCAGGAGCTGAACGAGCTTCTCGGAGCCTAGTGTAGACGGGGACGCGGAGCTCAGAGGCCTTCGCTGCTCACGTTAGCATCCAGCCCCTCCGAGGCAGCCCACCACCGACTCGCCGCTGCCTCTCTGCGCCCCAGAGTGAGGATCGGGAGCCGGCGCTCCGTGGGGGGACCTCCCTGGCCCTAAAACGCTCTGGCAGTCTGCCCATCTGGTGGGGGCCCCGGGGAGCCGCACTCACACGGTGAAGTTCTCCTGCAGGAAGCAGCGGTTGCGCAGCAGGCCGGCCCACAGCTGCACGCCGATGATGCCGAAGATGAAGAAGACGAAGAAGCAGAGCAGCAGCACGTTCCCCAGCATGGGCAGTGTGTCCAGCAGCAGGTTCACCAGGATGCGCATGCCTGCGGGGCAGGGGCGGTCAGCAGGGAGCGGGCAGCTCAGGGCGCACTCCAGGAGGGGCGGACACCCGCTGGCCGTCCACCGGGCTGGAGCTCGTGGCGCAGGCACGGAGCATGGCCATCGGAGCACCCAGGTCGTGCAGGGGGGAGGGGGGATCAGGGGTGCAGGGCTCTGTGCCGGGTGACCGGTGGGGAGGCCAGTCGGCAGATCTCTGAGCTGGCCGAGCCCGGGATGGGCTCCGGGGTTAGACAAGAGGAGGCAATCCCGGAGGCCAGGACAAGGCGGGAGGCGAGCGCAGAGGGCCGGGCAGAGGCTGCGAGGAGGGGCCGGATCAGAAACGCCTCTGGAAAGCAGCTCAGGACAATCCCTGCCCGGCGGCTCCCCCGGGCCCGGCCTTTTTGCTCAATTAATTACATTTGCCTCGTTCTCCAGGATATTAACATTCCGAAAGGCTCCTGAAAACCTGGCCGGCTGCCTTCCCCGAACGGCATCCGGATCCCTCCTCCCCTCCCCACCTCCCTCGGCTGCACTGGGCCCCAGCTCACTGTCCTCCCAGGGGCCCGGGGAGTCCCAGGGCCTCGGAGCCAAGGCATAATTAGCTAATTAGGGACCGAGAACGAATCCATCATTTCCGTGTGAGGGGCAGCGAGGAGGACCCGAGAGACCCCGGCTAATCCTCCTTTTCTGCCCTCAGCCAAGGCATTAGCCAAGGCGCTGGGCACAGGAGAAGGAGGCAGAGAGAGGAGAAACGCAAAGACAGAGAAAAATGAAGTGGAACAGAGGCGGAGAAGCCTGGAGACAGAACGGAGATAGAAAAAAAGAGACACAGGGACAGAAACACAGAGGCTGCCTTCAAGACCTGCCACCATCTGCTCCAGACCACTCATCTCCCTCCACATCTTCCGCCAGCCACGTCCTCCTCCTCCAGGCAGTCTTCCATGATTCCCACCCCCAGTTAGCCTTGACGCCCTCCTGGAGCTTATTGTTTCTGCTCTCCTGGTGACTTTTCTGGCCTTTAGCCTAGCGTAGGAGCCGACGGGGGGGGGGGGGGGGCGCTAGATTGGGGGGGAAGAGGAGAAGGTAGTCTGCAGGCAACCCCATGAGTGTGGCTGAGGGCTCTGCTCCCTCTAGCCAAGAAGGGAGACAGTATGGAGTATCATGTGCGTGGCACCAGGGTAGAGACCGTCTCTGGATGGCATTTATTTTACTTTTAAATATTTTTTATTGACTTCAGAGAGGAAGAGAGAGGGAGAAAGGAATAGAAGCATCAGTGATGAGAGAGAATCATTGATCAGCTGCCTCCTGCACGCCCCACGCTGGGGATCGAGCCTGCATCCTGGGCATGTGCCCTGGCCGGGAATTGAACCGTGACCTCCTCGTTCATAGGTTGACACTCAACCTCTGAGCCGCGCCAGCCGGGCTGGATGGCATTTGAAGTCAGGAGCTAGGAGGACCCGGATGACAGATGGGCAGACTGCCAGAGCCGCTCAACCCCTCACTCTTCCCACCCGGGACCCCGAGCCGGGCCCCTCTGTTCTAAAGGCAGCTGGGCAGCAGCCAGGCAGGGGGACCCTCTGGGGCCCCTCCGTAGCCAGGTGCGTGGAAGGTGCTGAGCGACGGAGAAGGCCGAATGTTGCTCCTGCCGCTGCCAGCGCCAACTAGTGGTGGGTGCCCAGGAGGTCGGGTCAGGCGGCATACAGCCCAGCCTGAGCTGCTGGCCCGGCCCACTGGGGGCGACGATGAGCTGATGGGGGGGCCTCAGAGCCCACACCCCAGGCAGGACGTGTGCACCTTGCACCCTCACCCCAGGAGAGGCCTTGGGCTCCTTCCCGAGGCCATCACGCTCAGGCCCTGGGTGTGGGTCTGGCCCCAGTCCCACTGAGGTCCCCACAGCCACTGTGGCACAAAGATCTATTCGTTATTCAAACGCCCTACCCCCCTGGTCAGCACACCACGGCTCGCAAGCCACAGGCGGCTCTTTGGCCCCCTTGAGTGTGGCTCTTCCACAAAATACCACGGCCTGGGCGAGTCTATTTCGAAGAAGTGGCGTTAGGAGAAGTTTAAGTTTAAAAAATTCGGCTCTACAAAGAAATTTCAATTGTTGTGCCGTTGATGTTTGGCTCTGTTGACTAAGGAGTTTGCCAACCACTGCCCTACCCCACCCCAAGTACCTGGGGCCCTCCCCCTGCGCCCCCACTGCCTCCCTTAGAACACGTGTCCCACTGGCCCCAGCTCCTGCTCACACGCCTGCCCGCAGAGAAGGGCGGGGCCGTCATGCTAAAAGGAGAGAAAGGGGGTCATGAAGAGGAGCAACACGCTCGGGGTTGTACAAGCACGGGCTCCAGGCCTGGCGCTGCTCCTGGCCAGCTGTGGGGCCTCCGTTTCCCCATCTGTAAAATGGGCCAATGCCCCATGGCTGTCATGACGATGAAATAACCTCACTTACGTGAAGCCCCGCAGCCATTTCTTGTAAGCACCCGATACATTTTATTTTATTATATTTTTAAAATATATTTTATTGATTTTTTTTTTTTTTTTTTTTTTTTTTTTTACAGAGAGGAAGGAAGAGGGATAGAGAGCTAGAAACGTCGATGAGAGAGAAATATCGACCAGCTGCCTCCTGCACAATCCCTACTGGGGATGTGCCTACAACCAATGTACATGCCCTTGACCGGAATCGAACCTGGGACCCTTCAGTCCCCAGGCCTGTGCTCTACCCACTGAGCCAAACCGGTTTCGGCAGCACCTGATACATGTTAGCCACGTGTCGTTAGCAGTACTTTTCCGAAAGATTCAGAAAGTCACTCTCGCTCTGCCCGCCTACAGTCCCTCTGCCAGGGCCACGCGGCCCCCCAGCCGGCTCCTCCTCTGCCTGAGCTGTGGGTGTCTGCCAGGAGCAGCTTCTACCCTCTGTGCCTGGGGAGCATCCCCCAGAACCCGGTTCCGCAGCGACGCCCCGAGTCCGTCCGCCGCCTCCCTCTCAATGCTCCCAGCTCTTCCTAACAACGGCCCTGGTGAGCACTCACTGCAAGGCTCCACTGCATGCAGCTCCCCACGAGCTCTGGGCACACATGTGGCCTCCCACCCTTCCAACCCACGTGGAGACTGGTGTCACCAACCCCATTGTATCATGGGAGACACGAGGGAGGCCCAGAGAGGAGCGTGGCTTGCCTGCAGCCAGTGGAGGGTCTGTCAGTGCCGAGCACACCTCCAGCTTCTGGGCCTGCAGCGGGGGGGGGGCCAGATAGCAGCCTTCCCCCAACCCCCTACCCCGGGCTTGTCAGCTCCGCCGCCCTGCCCCAGGGCCTGCCCTGGGACTCACTCCACCCCTGCACCGCCCACCCCAGGCTCATCCCCGAGGCCTCTGCATGGAGATGAGTTGTTGCTGATCCAGGGATTGTGGCCGGATGGGGACCGGTGGGGGGGGGGCAGTAACCCAGGCCAGGCTCAGCATCCCCCCAGCTGCCCCTGAGCTCCCCAGACCTCTGTACCCCGCCCCCCTCCACCACCGCAGCCTGGGCCGGGTGTGCTGGGCCAGGTGCACATTCGGGCCAGCAGCCCAGACTCAGCTGGCTCAGGCCTTCGTAGTGATTACTTTCTCACGGGAGAAAAAAAAAAAAAGCCTTTCAGTTTTAAATGGCTTCAGGAGGCACTGCACGGGCTTACGGGGGGTGTGGGCCAGGCAAGGCAGGAGTCACCGGTGCCAGAGGGGGGGCACACACATAATTTCAGAGAGGAAGGGAGAGGGAAAGATAGAAACATCAATGATGAGAGAGAATCATTGATCGGCTGCCTCCTTCACACTCCACACTGGGCATTGAGCCCACCACTTGACATGTGCCCAGACCGGGAATCAAACCGTGGCCTCCTGGTTCAGAGGTCGATGCTCAACCACTGAGCCACGCCGGCCGGACAAAAGGGGCACTTTTGGAGATAATCCAGCCCCATCGTGCCAAGGCCCAGAGAGGGCGAGTGACTTATGAAAGGTCACACAGCAAGGAAACCAGAACCCAGCCTCTTGGCTCAGAGACTCGTGCTTCCTTTTCTCCTCCTGTCTCCTTTCCTTTGCCCACCCATGGGTGCGTGGCCGGGACAGAGGCCTCCAGGGTGGGTGGGAGGGACACACTTTGCAGGGTTCCATAAAGGGCACCAGGCCCCTGACCTGTCCTGGGCAACGTTTAAAACCACGCACCGAGTCGAATCCTTCCCCCTGCTTTGTGCAAGGGGGGGAAACTGAGGCCAGGGACGCTCGGGGACTTCCCAGGCCACACAGCACGCTCCCGGCGGAGCTGAAAGCCACACCTTGCATTCCTGACAGCCCCACGGAGCCTTCCTGGTGGGTCTTGTTCTTAAGCCACTTTGCAAACGGCAGGCAGCCGCCCCTGCTCTCCGCAGCTCTGTAACTAATAACCTATCATTTGACTTTGCTTTTTTCCCTGCTCTCCGGCCTGCCACCTAGTGGCGGACGTGAACGCTACGGGCTGTTGCTGAGAAGATGAGTCCCGGGGTGAATCAGGCCTCTCAGGAAGCACTGAGGGAGCCTGTGTCCCCGCCACACGTCCCCCGGTGACTGGCAGGGGGCACACAGCCGCCCTCCTGCACGTGGGGAGCTGGATCCTGGACCTGCTCCAGCCGCCCGAGGCTCCTGTCAGTTAAGTTCCTCAAGAATGTGGCTTTACCTCAAGTCCCCTTTCCAGGGAGCCGGGAAGCTGCTAGGTCGGGGGAAGGAGCGCACTGGTTATACTGTGGGTCCCAGAGTGTCTGGGCTCCCAGCACGCCCCACGCCAGTTCATTTGTGAGTCGGCTGCAGCGGAGCCAGCTCAGGGCGGACCAGGCTCTCCCATCTCCCCGCCTGAGCCTCCAGAGCACTGCTGGCAGGAGGGAGGCCCCTGAGGAAGGACCGAGCCCTCTGCAGGCCTGGCCCCTGCAGCCTCCAGGACAGGAGCCTCCGGGAAGGAGCCACCCTCCTTGCCCTTCTCGGGGGAACCAAGGAGGCGGCGGGAGGGACTGGGAGGTGACCTCCCGCCCGAGCCGGTTCGGCTCAGTGGATAGAGCGTCGGTCAGCCTGCAGACGGACGGGTCCCAGGTTTGATTCTGGCCACCGGCACATGACCAGATGGCGGGCTTCATCCTCAGTAGGGGGCATGCAGGAGGCAGCTGATCAATGATTCTCTCTCATCATTGATGTTTCTCTCTCTCTCTCCCTCTCCCTTCCTCTCTGAAATCAATAAAAATATATATATATTTTTTAAAAAGTGACCTCCACAGCCAGGAGCCATCTAATGAGCGCCCACACAGTGGGAGAGAGAGGGAGAGGAACACACGTGCCCATGTGCCCCATGTGTGCTCATGTCACGTGTGCACACACTCCTATGTGCACATCCCTCACGTGTGCACACTCGCATTTGCATACTCCACACACATGCACACACCTTTACCTCTACATACCCCTCACGTGTGCGAATATGCCTTTACATGTATGTGCCCGCCCACGTGTGTGCACAGCCTCACATCTATACACACACCCACATGTGCAAACACACTCTCACATGTGCACACACCCCTCACGTGTACACACACATGTGCACACCCTTCACAGGTGGGTGGGTGATAAAGCTTAAGTTCAAAGTCACTCAGCACACGTGTGGGAGCCTGGGTTCCCCTCCGTGGTGAGAAGCTGCAGAAGGCCCTCCCTCACACCACCAGCTCCTTCCACACGTGGCCCCCGTGGCCGCCCGCTCCCCGAGGAACCTGCTCCTGAAGCCAGGCTCCCCCGCGATCCACGTGGTCTGGGCTCAGGATCGAGGCCATCCCCCAGCGTCTTCAGGCCCAATCCTGGCCCCTGGGCCCCGCGGGAGCGTGGAAAAGGGGCCCGGCCCAGCACATGCCTGGCACTGGAAGGGTGGCTGGGGCCTCTGTGGGCCGGGGCGGGGGAGGGCGCAGACTCACTGGGCACGCGGTTGATGGCTTTGAGGGGCCTCAGGACACGCACGGTGCGGATGGCCGACAGGTTGATGTTCTGCAGGTCCAGCGAGTACTCCACCATCCTGCGGAGAGAGGGGAGGGTGAGGGCGGTGCAGGAGGCCAGGCAGGGCCACGGGCCAGACCACAGAGACACCTGGCCACCCACGCCTGCCCATGTGTGCCCCCGCCTGCCCGGGAAGGGTGTGCCCAGTCCACTGGGTGGCCCCGAGCTGTCCCTCCTCTGAGAGGGGGTAGGGGCCAGTGACACCACCCTCCAGGCTGCCTTGAGGATCAGGAGTTGTTGGGGACAGAGGGATGGAGGGGCTGAGACCTGGGTCCCCACTGGGGGCTGGGGGCTCCCGCCGGAGCAGCCTCTGGCACGGGAAGGGTCAGCTACACCCTCAGAGGGAGGACCGAGGCGCAGTGGCCCGGGGCTGGCCCGACGGCAGCTGGACGTCAGTCCTCATCTCCGTGCAGCGGCCCCGACGTCCACGCTGAGCCCGGCCCGTGCAGGGGGACGTGACCCCAGAATGGCTCAGGCCCAGCCCTGCCCTCAGCAGCTCCCACTCGGCAGGGGAGGGACTTGAACCGGAGCCCTCCCTCGGCCCTGGTGTTCCTCCTCTGGGCCTCACCACACAGGCCGGCCGCCCCTGCAGCTCCGTGGCCGCAGACCTCGGTCCCCTCTGTGGTTCCCTGCCTCCCACCAGCTCCTACCTGCCCCCACTCCTCCCCCCCGGCCCAGTGCTGCACCCCAGCCTGACCCGGAGGCCCCACACACCAAAGCCTCCCCCCCCCAGGGCTCCGGCACGAATGTGCCACACCTGTCAGCACCGTCATCAGCAGGAAATGAAGGCTTTTCCACGCACCACGCAAACCTGTCCGCCTGTTGTACAGCCGCCCCCTCCCTCCCGCTGCTGGAGGAGTAATTGAGTGAAAGCTTCCTTTGCCTGGAATGCCTCATCCATCCCCGGCTTTCTAGGGCACAGGCTCAGGCTCGGCATGCTCTCTCGCTCTCTCCCTCCCTCCCTCCCTTCTGTCTCCCCCATATGCACACACACACACACACACACACACACAATCACACACCTGCACACAGCTGCTGGTGCACACACACCCTCACCCCTCTCACACCCTCATTCGCACACACGCCTTCCAGAGCCCCAGTTCAGATGAGGGGGCGCGACCGCAAGAAGGTGACAGCGGCCTGGAACTGGAGACAGGGACCTGAGGGAGCAGAGGAGGAGGGAGGCGGAGAGGGAGGGGTGCCAGAGGCAGCAGCCCTGCGAGAGGGGGAAGGAATAGGGGAGGGGGAGGGGGAGGGAGAGAAGGAGGGAGAGGGACGGGAGGGGCCCGGAACGAGGGCAGAGGATGAGCTGAGGGGGGGCATGAGCGCGGACTGTGTGAGGATTCCGCGCGTGGGTGAGCCAAACTGTCGTCCTCGCATTTTGAGGAGAGAGCTCTCCAGGCAGCCGGGGAGATGTGTGACGGAGGCGCTGCGGGGGTGGCACACGCAGGCACACACGCAGGCGCTCACACACAGACACGCACAGAGGCACACACACAGGCACACACACAGGCACACACACACACACACACACACAGGCACACACGCAGGCGCTCACACACAGACACGCACAGAGGCACACACACAGGCACACACACAGGCACACACACACACACACAGGCACACACGCAGGCACAGGCACACACGCAGGCACACACACACACAGGCACACACGCAGGCACACACACAGGCACTCACACACAGACACGCACAGAGGCACACACACAGGCGCACACACAGGCACACACACACACACACACACAGGCACACATGCAGGCACACACACAGGCGCTCACACACACACACAGACACACACACACGCACAGAGGCACACACACAGGCACTCACACAGGCGCTCACACACAAACACACACAGGCACACACACAGGCGCACACACAGGCACACACAGGCACACACAGGCACACACAGGCACACACACAGGCACACACACACACACAGGCACACACGCAGGCACACACACAGGCGCTCACACACACACACAGACACACACACACGCACAGAGGCACACACACAGGCACTCACACAGGCGCTCACACACAAACACACACAGGCACACACACAGGCGCACACACAGGCACACACAGGCACACACAGGCACACACAGGCACACACACAGGCACACACACACAGGCACACACGCAGGCACACACACAGGCGCTCACACACACACACAGACACACACACACACGCACAGAGGCACACACACAGGCACTCACACAGGCGCTCACACACACACACGCACACAAACACACACACACGCACGCACATACAGGCACACACACAGGCTTAGGAGAGCCACCCCATCACCCATCGCAGGCTCAGCTCCTGCCAGCCCCTCCCCCTCCCCCCAGGAATGCAGCTCTGCCTCCTGCCCAGGCTCTCCCCTGCTGCCCAGGGGGCAGTGCCAGGCCCTGGGAGTGGGGGAGGGGGCCAGGCCGTGGGGGCCTCGCTGGGTGTGCAGGAGGTGGGGTCCCCAGCCCCTGCCAGGTGGAACCCACCTGGCTCTGTGTTCCAGGAGCCCGGAGCCCACCTGTGAGGTCCAGCGGGTGCCAGACCAGGATGGGTGCCACCCGGGAAGTCTCACGGGGGAATAAATAGCTGCCTCGCCGCGGACAGGGAGCCAGGAAAAGCAAACAGCTCTGGAAGGCTGCTGCCTGCCAAGCCCCGCTCACATTCCCGCCCCGCAGGCACCTGTGTGTGCTCACACTCCTGGGTCCATTTCCACCCTCCGCCTGCTCCCTGGCCCCGGCGGGCCACGGCCACAGCCACCGGGACCGGCTGAGGAGCCCTCGGGACAACGCTGCCCGGTCTGACTCCCCGTCCCTCCTCACAGAGCCCGGGCCCACAGCCACTCAAGAAGGACCCCCCGTCACCCCCACCTGACACCCCAGATCGTCCATGTGGGAGCACACCTTCTGCAAAAGCCCCAGACCTCAGCAGGGTCCCCGCGGGAAAGCTCCCAAGAAAAACTTCTTGGAGAATTTAGTGTCAAGATCTTAGCTCTGTTTGAGCTTCCTGGCTGTCAAGTCAAAAAGGGACATGTGGCCCTGACCGGGGTGGCTCAGTGGATAGAGCGTCGGCCTGCAGACTCAAGGGCTCCAGGTTCTATTCCGGTCAAGGGTATGTACCTTGGTTGCAGGCACATCCCCAGTAGGGGGTGTGCAAGGAGCAGCCGATTGATGTTTCTCTCTCATCCATGTTTCTAACTCTCCTTCTCCCTTCCTCTCTCTAAAAATCAATTATATATATATATATATATATATATATATATATATATATATATTTTTTTTTTTTTTTTTTTTTTTTTTTTTTAAGGTTCATGTGATGAGTTACTAAGTTCTGAGCAGCATGAGAGATCCTATGGATTCATCCAGGGACTCTGTTAGCCTAAACATGTCTCCCAGGTCCTAATGCTCTCCTTCTTCCATGAACCTGGGAGGCGGCGTCGAGGCGTGTGCTGCCGCCTCCCAGGTTCCTGCCTGGGGAGATGAGACTAGGTGCACACACATCCAGTGATGGAGGGCACATAGTAGGTGCACAATGGAAACTCCAGAAATTCTCATTCTTCTCCAAGAGGAAGAGGACAGGGGAGGAGTGGGGGAGACATGCAGCTGGGCACTCACACACACACACACACACACACAGGCACACAGACAGGCGCGCGCACACACACACACACACACACACAGAGGCACACACACAGGCGCTCACACACACACACACACACACACACACACACACAGGCACACACACAGGCGGTGAGGCTGTGGGTGTTACTCTGCCCGGGGAAGCACACTGTCCGATGAGACTCCGCTCACCAACGTGGCACAGGGTGCCCACAGCTCCACTGCCCTGCATGAGTTGGCAGCCCCCCCGCTCCCGGCAGCGGCAGCGCCTCCTGGCTGTCTCCACCTCCTGCCTCCTCTCCACAGCCCGCCTTCCTTCCCCAGGAGAAACACCTAAAACTGAAACCCGGCCGTGTCACCCCCCAAGTCAAACCTCCAATGTCTCCCCACTGCTCTCGGGCAAAGACCCAGCCCCGGCCTCCGCCTTCAAGGCCCTCTAGTCTGCTAGTCTCCTTCCCCAGCCCCGCTCCTGCCCCAGGCACCCGGGACCGTGCCAGGCCCAGGAGCTCCCAGACCACCCTCTCTCCCCCGTCCTCTGCACAGGGCCCTTTCTCCTCACTCATCCTTCCTTCCAGACCGCCTCCTCCTGTGTGCACCCTCCCTGCATCCAGGCTGAATCCGCCCCTCTCTGCTCCGGCTCCTTCCCACCCTGGCCAGTCTGGTCCCCAAGCGGACTGAGCCAAGGACTGGGGGGCAGCGGTTACCCGGGAGGGGAGTCAGGAAGCAGTGAGGGAGGGGAAGGAGGGAAGCCGGATGGGGGCTGTTCACCAGCAGGGGACCACTGAGGGCAATGAGGGTGCCATCCCAGTGACATCCCTTCCCTCTGCCCCCTCCCCTCCAGAGACCATGTGGTCCCCGGGAGGGCAGGGGCTGCAGGGTTATCCGAAAACTGGCTGAGGCCTGGCCACGACCTCTGTGCTCCTCAGACACAGCACCCACACCAGCCCCACCGAGGACCGAGGAGCATGAGTCCCACCTGTGACAGGTGCTCTCCCACCCTCCTCAACCACCGGTCTCCTCCTCCCTCCCTGAGTGACAGCTGTGGGGGTGCCCAGCCCCAAAAGCAGCAGGCGAAGGGGCCGCTGTGGGTGCAGAAGCACCGGGCTGGCTGCCCTCAGGCCCCAAGTTCAGACATCGCTTGCAGGAGAGAGAAATTAGTTCCTAATTGCACAGTTACATTATCACACAGCTTCGGTGCTAAAAGTCTAAAAAAACCAACAAACCCCCCTCCGCCAGTGCCAGCTCCCGCGCCTAATTAGGTGAGTAATTTTGCTGTAAAGTGAGCCCTTCTGTCCTGACATCGCCCTGGGGTGGGGGGTGGGGGGGCTGCAGGTGTCATCTGGGCAGAGGGACTCGGTGCAGCCAGGCTGGCGGGGCTGCAGGGCGGACAGTCACTCTTGGGGCACAGTGAGCCCCACTTCGTTCTGCTCAGGAGCTTCCTTCCCCGACTCCCCATCCCCCTGGGTCCCAGGAGAGGCCCAGAGACCCCGGCAGGCGAGCCAACCCGGACGCCATCCCCCACCAGCAGGACTGACGTGGGATGGGCATGTGACCCCAGGCAGACCCAGCCCTGGAGCCAGCACCACAGGGGAGAAGTGCCCTCCGAGCTAAGCCCCCGCCCAGACGCCCGGGGGCGCTGATGGCCATCTTGCCTCTGCGGTGGCCGGAGAATCTTGCCAACACAAAGGAAGGCCAGGGCCAGCGCGGCCGAGCGGCCGGATGCTGGCCATATGGTCCGGCCACTCCCCACAGCTGTACCTGAACCCTGGCTCCGCCCTCGGTACTGCCCGTCTGTCCTGTGTGCCAGTCCGTTCCCCGGGGCCGTGGGGCCGTGTGCCCGGGCTTTCTGTCGCAGCGATCGGAGTCCTGGCTGGTTCCCAGGCCTCTGAGCACTCGCTCTGCGCCCGCTCCCCGTGGTGGGACCAGGAGCCCCTGCGGTGAGGACGCCGAGGCTCGGAGAGCACCCAGGTCACACACCAGGGAGTGGGGGGCCCAGGGACTCTGTGTGACACCCCCCAGCACACACCTCCTCAGCAATCAGGCCAGGCCGCCTCCTGGCTCCTGAGCACCGCTTCCCCCCAACCCCCGCCCAGATGGCCGGTAAGCACAGCACAAATGGCAGCACACGGGATGGGGCCAGCACGGGGCAGTGTGTCCCAGTGGTTAGAGCCTGGGTTCCCATCCCAGCTCCTGCTGCGAATGCCCCACGTGACCTTGGACAAGTCACCAAACTGACCTCACGGGGGTGCGGGGAGGACCAGTGTTCCTTTATGGATTCAGCGCTTAGAACCGAGCCTGACACAAGCCAGAGCCAAAGAGTGTCAGCTAGCAGACGTCACAGCCTCCTCTGCGGCCTTGGGTCCCGCCGGCCACAGGATGGCCGCCTCCACCCGACCCTGGACCCACCTCCTGCCAGAGAGAGCCAGAGCCAGGAGCAGGCCTCGGGAAGCTCCTGGCACAGCCCCGGCACTGCCCACCCCTCACCCTGCATCCGCGGGACACCCAAGCATCTCCGGCTCCCGGAGTGGGCCGTGCTGGTTCCAGCCTACACGCCTGGGCATCTGCCAGGCCGTCTACCTGGAGTGCCCTCCCCAGACTTCCAGACCCCACCCATCTGGAAAAGGTTCCTTTCCAGCTCTCCCCCGGTGCCCCCCGTGCCTCTATCCGGGCACCCCTGGCTCTGAGGTCTGCCCTGTCACAAAGCCAGCCAGCTCCCTGTCCCCGGGGGCCCCCAGCTCCCTGTCCCCACGGGTCTCCAGCTCCCTGTCCCCGGGGGCCCACAGCTCCCTGTCCCCACGGGTCCCCAGCTCCCTGTCCCCAGGAATCCCCAGCTCCCTGTCCCCGGGAATCTCCAGCTCCCTGTCCCCGGGGGCCCCCAGCTCCCTGTCCCCACGGGTCCCCAGCTCCCTGTCCCCAGGAATCCCCAGCTCCCTGTCCCCGGGAATCCCCAGCTCCCTGTCCCCGCGGGGTCCCCAGCTCCCTGTCCCCGCGGGGTCCCTAGCTCCCTGTCCCCCTGGGGTCCCCAGCTCCCTGTCCCCGCGGGGTCCCCAGCTCCCTGTCCCCGGGAATCCCCAGCTCCCTGTCCCCGGGAATCCCCAGCTCCCTGTCCCCCGGGGTCCCCAGCTCCCTGTCCCCGGGAATCCCCAGCTCCCTGTCCCCGGGAATCCCCAGCTCCCTGTCCCCCGGGGTCCCCAGCTCCCTGTCCCCGGGAATCCCCAGCTCCCTGTCCCCGGGGGTCCCCAGCTCCCTGTCCCTGGGAGTCCCCAGCTCTCTGTCCCCGGGGGCCCCCAGCTCCCTGTCCCCGCGGGGTCCCCAGCTCCCTGTCCCCAGGGGCCCCTAGCTCCCTGTCCCCGGGAATCCCCAGCTCCCTGTCCCCGCGGGTCCCCAGCTCCCTGTCCCCGGGGGTCCCCAGCCTCGCACAGGGCCCCCCACGCCAGCTTGTCAAACAGACGACGTGAAGGCCTGGGTTGGGGAGAATGCTTGGCACTGACAAGAAATATCGATGACTGAGATTTAACGTCTTTCCAGGAAACACCCCTCCCGGGAGAGGATCCTGTGCATTGCTGATAAAAATAGGGTGTTTCCTCAATCTTTCCAAGGGGCCCATGGGGGCTTTCTTAAAATGGAGCTTAAGATGTAGCCCATGGAGGGGAAGCTGAGATGCTGGAAACAGCGGATTGTGTGTCAGGAGGCAGCTCGGTGCTGACTCAGGCTCCTAACCAGACCCCCAGCCCACGCCCCTCTCCCCGCCCCTCGCACTCAGGAGGTGATTCGTGGAGAGAAGGCATACAGAGAGTGAACATCAGAGGGCAACACCATTCACGTTGGCCATTACTTATTTATCGATCAATTTCACCCATCTATCCTCACATGAGAATAGGGGTTGGTGACTGATAAAGAAAATGGGGATAAAAGGGAGAGATCAGCCTAAACCGGTTTGGCTCAGTGGATAGAGCATCGGCCTGCGGACTGAAGGGTCCCGGGTTCCATTCTGGTCAAGGGCATGTACCTTGGTTGCGGGCATATCCCCAGTGTGGGGTGTACAAGAGGCAGCTGATGGATGACTCTCATCGATGTTTCTAGCTCTCTATCTCTCTCCCTTCCTCTCTGTACAAAATCAATAAAATATATTTTTTTTAAAAAGGGGGGGGGGAGATCAATCAAAGGACTTATGTGCATACATATGAGCCTAACCAGAGGTCAAGGACAATAGGGGGGTGGGGGCATCAGTGGGGATGGGTGAGGGATTGGAATGGGGGTTGAGGACAAATATGTGATACTTTAATCAATAAAGAGATTTTTTTTTTAATGATGCTAAAACCACCTCAGGTCAGGTTCAGAGAAAAGGGGGAGTTGGGGGTTACAAAGTGGAAGGAAGGGCTGCATAGACAACCCCGAGCTGGCAGAACCTCAGCAGCAGGAGACCCTGGACCCTCTGCAAGGCTCCCCGCCGTGGCCGTGCTCCATGCCCGACCTCTGGGTGGAGTTGCCAGATAAAACACGGCTGGTCAGTTAGGTGTGAACTTCCGATAAAGACAAGCTATGATGTTTGAGACTGTGTCCCCGATACTGGTGTACCTCCTGTCCACCGCCCATACAGCTTAGCTTCATTCGGTCAGAGGAGACTTGGCACCAGCACAGGACAGAGAGCCTCTGAGCTCTGTCTACCAAGCTTGGGGAAATGTCCCTCTCCGGGACCCTGTCCCTCAGGGCTGGTGAGGCCGCCCAGGTCCTTCCTCCAGGGCAGATCGAGAGGAATAGTTTGGCCTCTGAACTGGCCAAACCCCTCCCACTGTGAGGCAGCTTGGGCTCTGGGGGCCGTCGTACCTGAGCACATCAGAGATCGGCCTCCTGCAGGCGCTGTGACCTGGGCAGGCTGCCCACCTCTCAGAGGCTCAGAGTCCTCTCCGCCAAATGGGCTTACCCACCCCACATCCTCAGGACGGAGAGGGTGTAAGAGCGCCCGCCCTGCTAGCAAACACCAGTGGTTACCGCCTGCCGAGGTCCCTTCTCTGCTCTCGGGGTGAGAGCCCTGGACTTGCCAAGACGACCCTCCCCACGCCCAGGCCACGTGGAGTGGATGCGCCTGACCTCCGACCCACTGACCCACTGAAAGTGCTGCTGGGGGCCTGGATGTAGGTCTGGCCAACCAAAGCGCTGCCTCCGGCTGCGGTGATTGGCTCAGAGATGAGCAATGACCCACACCAGCCGCTCCAAGCCAAGCAGGGTCAGTGCCGCACTCGCTGGGCGTGGCTGGGGACGGAGAGGGGGTTTGGGGTTAAGCCTGAGGCTGTGAACCCCACGGAGAAAGCTGCCAGCGGTGGAGGTGGGCGCAGAGGAATGAGCAGCCGTGGGACGGGAGGACACTGTCTGGTGGTGCATTTCAGGATCCTGGGTCGAGCAGGCCCTGAAGTCAGAGACGCCTCGGCTTTCAGTTTGCCGGGTTCCCATCCGGTAGAACCGAGAGCACTGCCTGGTTCGTGAGTGACTGGCGGCTGGCGTGTCAGCCTGTGGCCTGAGAATGTCTGGTGACTAAGCCCCCTCCCTCATGGCATCTAGTATCCTGTTCCCATAGAAACGGACCTGAGCAGTGATCACCACTCTCTCTCCCACTCAACTTCATACGCAAATGAAGAATCTTCTACACCAAGGTTCATACCCACCTCTTGGCCAGCTCAGCTCCAAGACAACGGCCCCAGATACCCTCCCCCCAGCTCTGCGAGGCCTGGACACCACAGATACGAAGCACACATGTCATGGTGTTTCCTCCTTCTCCAGGCTGGCCAGGGCGAGGCTGTGGGGAGTCCAGGAGGATGCCTCAGCCTCGGCCCTGCCCTCGGAGCACCCGGGCCTTGGAGCAGACCAGCCTGTAGAACCCAGAATAAGTGAGCGTGTAAAGTCAGGGTCGTGAATGGAAGGGCGCCTGGGCCTGCTGACACACGGAACGCTCCCTGACTCACAGGGCAACACACAGAAGGGAGGCCGGCTGCAGCGGCTTCTGGAAACAGCCCCCATGATGGCCCTCTGATGCCCATCATCACAGCCAGGTCTACCGGCAGACACAGCCCTCTGTGGAGCTGGCACCAGTCGGGATTTGACTTTAGATTTCTCCACAGATCACACGCCCTGCTTGGTCAGAGCGCTGAAGGTTCGGACCAGAGAGCTCGGAGACAGGGGAGGGCCACAGCGTTGGTCTGAAGCAGACAAAGAAACGAAGGCCCAGGGAGAGGACTTAGCCGACTCTGGGAGTTGCCCACCCAACCTGCATTCTCTTCTTCTCCTCTGGCCTGGCCCCAGAGAACAACTCCTGGTTGATTTGGCCAAATTCAGTGGTTTTTCCCCAGCTTCCCTTGCAGCTAAGGATGGCCACGAGAACCAATTCTGGCCAAGTGTATTGGGATGGGGGAAAGATCTAGGAAAGAAAACATCATTTTCCCGATCCAGCTGGACAGGTGCGACTGGCAGATCCCTATCTCCCTGCCTCCCTGCCTCTGATGCGGACATGATGCCCACCGCCTCAGCAGCCACCTTGTGACCAGGAAGAAAGACCTAAAAAAAAAGCACAGGAACGTCCCAGAGCCATCGCCAGTAACCACTGACCTCCAAACTTCCTGTTCTATCAGAGAAAACACCCCAGAATTTGCTCGGGCCACTGTTGGTTGGACGTTGTGGTTACCTGCAGCCACATGCTCCCTGGGAGTTTACACAGAACCAGGACACGATGCTAGCCCATGGAGCCAAGCTCTCTGCCTTCAACTCCTGCTGTGCCCCTCGCCAGCCCGTGACCTTGAGCAAGCCACTCCATGTCCCCGAGCCTCTGTGAGATGGAACTTCCCCGAGTCCCTCCCACACAGAGGTAGCTGAGAGATTAGACAGATAATGCACAGCCTCGGTGCACAGTAAGTACTCAGCACTCCGCGGATGCTCTTCCTTTCATCACGCCCCTGAGTGACGCCTAAGAGGATTCAATTCCCTTTGCTTTTTAAAGTCCCACTGACGGGGCACTTCGGACCAAAGGAACTCTCAGCAAGCAACCGTGGCAGGGCCGTGCCCGCCTGGTCTTTTTAGAAAGCTCTAGTGTGGGGCCAGGGAAGAAGGCTTACTGCTGTTTTATTTCCCAAGGGCCTGGGAGAGTCAGGGTGGGAACCTGCATGCTCAGGAGGAGATGTTCGCAGAGTGTGACAAAGCCCAACCCAGCCTTCCTCTCCCACTCCCCGGCCAGGTGCTGCGTGACTGACATTACTGCTATCGGTGCCGATTTTTTTTTTTTTAAACCATCTGGGTCTCTTTCTTTCTTTATGATTTTTCTTTTCTTTTCTTTCTTTTTTTTTTTTTTTAAATATATTTTATTGATTTTTTACAGAGAGGAAGAGAGAGGGATAGAGAGTTAGAAACATCAATGAGAGAGAATCATCGATCAGCTGCCTCTTGCACACCCCCTACCGGGGACGTGCGCTCAACCAAGGTACATGACCGGAATGGAACCTGGGACCTTTCAGTCCGCAGGCCGACGCTCTATCCACTAGCTAAACCGGTCTCGGCTGTGCCAATTTTATTAATGATAGAAATCCTCACGAGGAGTCCCGCTGTTCTGTTCACAAAGTGCATCTACTCGTCGGGAAGATTAATCTAGATCCTGGATGCTGATCAGGAAAGGAGCCCTCCACACGCCTCTCCTCCTCCCTGAGCGCCACCCACTGCGCTTCCGGGGAGGGGCTCTGGGTGGTCAGATGAGTTAGACCAGTGGTCAGCAAACTCATTAGTCAACAGAGCCAAATATCAACAGGACAACGATTGAAATTTCTTTGGAGAGCCACATTTTTTAAACGTAAACTTCTTCTAACGCCACTTCTTCAACATAGACTCGTCCAGGCCGTGGTATTTTGTGGAAGAGCCACACTCAAGGGGCCAAAGAGCCGCATGTGGCTCGAGAGCCGCAGTTTGCCGACCACGGAGCTGCCATGGTTCCCAGGTCCTGCTGTGTCTGCCGGGTCTGGACCCCTGGGTGAGGCCCAGGAATCTGTCTTTTAGCATGGGCCCCAGGATGTCTGTTGTCCCTTGAGTTTTGAGGAGCACTGAGTTGGGGTGTAAGGCTGTGCACGTGCTTGAGGATTGGGGTTGGGGTCACCCCATCCCAGGCCGCTTCCACGTGTTGCTCAGCTGCTCCACTCCGTGCTTTCACTGTCACAGTCGGACGCTCTAAAAGGCTCTTCCACGCAGGGCAGCTCCTGGTCCCTCCCTCACCTAAGGTGGGGCTCTGCCTCAGCCTCATTCTGGAGAGGTCCCTGCAGCTGGCCCGCCAGTCCTGGCTCACCCTACAGCAGTGTTTCCCAGAGTGTGGTACGCGTACCCCCAGGGGTCCAGGAAGAGTCTGGTGGGGGTACGCGTTGCACCGGAGTTTGGTGGGGATATGCACTGCACCGTGCTTAGCTGCGCCTAATTCTACGTTCTCATGAGTATGCGGGGTACTCAGCGTTATGAAAATTATAGAAGGGGTACACATATGTCAAAAGTTTGGGGAACATTGCTAGAGGCTCGGCAGTGGAATTCTCGGGGAAGTTTTTACTATGCAGGTGCCCAGGCCCCTCCCCGCCACTGGCGATGGCCATTTCCTGGTTCAGTCAGGGGAGGGGGTAGAATTGGCAGCAGGACGCACCAAAGGAGAGAGGCAGGTGAAGAATATCTCAAGTTCAACAAGAAGGTCGTTGAATATTTCAGGGCCTCCTAATGGACAGAGACGGAAAGGCGTAGTTTAAAGAAGACCGTGAGGTGGACTCCATGGTTTCCGGGGCCTTGTCACACACAGGGAGGCCCCGGGGCTGCTGGCCTGGGCCCACCACGCACAGGAAGTACAGGCAGTGAGTCAGGTCTCCCAGTGATCGTTGTACGATGAATTTAACAGCAATAAGGGCTCCTTCTGACATTTGGCTTTTTAAACCACCAGCTGTATTTCGTTAGTTCCAGGTGGGAGAGTCCTGGCTTGGAGATTGACCACCACCTGGTCCCCACACTCCCACCTGACCCTGGGGCAAAGTCACTGCCGTGGTCACTGGAACTGAGTCTGGCCAGTGAGGCCTCCTCCGCTGTCCTGTGACCGGCGGAGGAGGTGCTGGGGACAGTTCACGTGGAGAACGGGAGACTCAGGGAAGAAGGGAGCTGCCTTCCTATTGCTGAAGGACTGTCATGGATCTGCCAGGGACGCCCCTGCCCGCAGGCTGCAGGCCGCCCTGTAGGACCAGGCCCCTGCCCTCTTCTCTGCTTCATTCCTCAGCACCCACCTACCCCTGGGACCCTGGGCTCCAACCCTGTGCCTCTGTTCTCCTTCCGCTTCCTCAACAGGCCCTCCAGCCCTCTGCATTGTCCCCTCTGCCCGAGAGGCCCGCCCACCCTCTGCCTGCCCAGCTCCTCCTCACCCCAGCCTCCCTTCCGCCTCAGAGAGGATGGCTCACACCCCTGCCTACATCAGGTCCCGCTCCACACCCTCACAGCCTCTGCACTCCCATGGGACGGCATTGATCCCGATTTAGAATTCATTTAGAGTTTTATTATCTGTTTTACATCCATTTTCTTTTTTTTTAAAGATTTTTTTATCGATTTTTAGAAAAAAAAAAAAAAAGGAAGGGAGAGGGAGGGAGGGTGGAGGAGAGAGAGAGAGAGAGAGAGAGAGAGAGAGAGAGAGAGAAGCATCGATGTGATAGCCAGACATCGATCAGCTGCCTCCTGCATGCCACCTACCCGGGGATCGAGCCAGCAACCCAGACACATGCCCTGACCCAGGATGAAACAGGCAGCCTCTCCCTGCACGGGAGGTGCCCAGCCCACTGAGCCGCACCAGCCGGGCTCCGAGCATTCTCTAACCCGTGAGCTCCAGGAGACCACGGCGGCCTCCTCTTGTCCCCACTGCCCAGCTCGAGGGCCCGGTTCAGTAAGTGCTGGCTTTGCCTTGAATGCACGAATGAGTGGTTCCATCGGGCGGGAGCTACAGGAAGACAACGCTGAGCTCAGTAGAAAAACCACTTTCTAACACTCCCGCCGTCCCAGGGTGGAAGCGGCTGCGTTGAGGTAGTTCCCGCGGGGAAGCAGGGCCTTCTGGGTGGGGAGATGGAGGCCCTGACCTCTAAGGGACCTTCTCGTGTGAAGGTTCTGTCTCCTCCACAGAGGAGCCAGTAATTTGGGGATGGGGAGGAGCAGGAAGGGAGAAAACAACCTCTGGGTGTCAGGCCTGTTACTCGGGGGAACATTTATAGCTCGGAGCTTGCCTGGGACTGCGGGGAGGTGGAGGGTGGGTGGGCAGCCCCGGGGACAGGTCTGAGTGGGAGCAGAACTGGGGGGCTGGACTCTGGAGCCCGGGGTTGCTGGCTTCTCATCCCGCCCCTTCACCCACGCACAAAGGACGGAGAGGACCTTGAGGACAGGGCTAGGCCAGAGTCCTCTGAATCCCCAGCATCCCACACATGGGTCTTCGCTATTCCTGTCCCCAGCCAGGGCCCCCCCACGTAATGTGTGGGGCCTGGTGCTAAGTAAACATGCAGCCCCCTCTGCTCGAAATGCACAGAGAACCTTTGCAGAATAGCAGCATCGCACTAAACCGAGCGCAGCGCCCTCTGCAACCCCACATGCACCCGGCTCTCCGTCGCCCCCAGGAGGATGCCAGGCTGGGGACCAAGAGAAGATACCAAACAGGGACCTCACTGCAGTGCTGAAGCCAGGCCGGCTCTCACGCTGCTCAGCCAGGTCTTCGTTTATAAATGTGGGCAGACACGGGGTCACTAAGCAATCGAGAAGTCAGAAGGGCGGGCGTGGGAGGCAGTGCGTGGAGCCAGCGAGACTGATGACTTCCTTGGAGCCGGAGTTTAAGAAATTCCCCTAAACCTCGGGAGTGAGGCGAAGGGAAGGCCGTATCTCCCGCACGCCACGGCGTTTCAGAGCATTAGCAGGCTTTTCCGAGGGTTCCGTTCGGGGAGCATACGTCTGATTGCCCGTTTGCTGTTAATTAAAGGTCTGGCTGCCGCGGATTTCCATATTAACGTGCGCGTGTTTAGCGGTGATTTCTTCCCAACAGAAGCGAGAACTCCGAAGGCTACGGTTTTACGACCCGGACGTGGTTATTAAGCAGCCCGTCCCCGCCTCCTCTCCCCGGCGCCCGTCTGTCTCCCGGACTCCGCTGCTCCCCGTCCTGCTGGCTCCCCAGCCGTGAGCGGAATAAGCCCCGGATGCATCTTCCTTCGGAGACTGGAGGGGTGGGGGGGGAGGTCGCTGCTCAAAACTGTTTGGAAATTCCGCCCTGACTTTCAGGACCAGGAAAGGATTTCCAAGGAGATTCGAGGGAACGTTGCATCCATAAAACAAGAGCAGGCCCGAGCTGCCCTGGATAACAATAAGGGCAGGAAGCGGTCTCGGGAATCAACAAGATGCAGAGGAGAGAACCGGGGACAGGGCGGTGGGGGAAGGTGGGAAGGACATGGCCAGTGACGGGGAAGATCGAGCCCAGGAATCCCCTCCTCGCACAGAAGGAGTCTGTGAGGGGAAGGGGGGCCGATGTGGCCAACAGACAGAGGAGGGAATTTCGTGAGAATTTCGGAGAGACCAGAAAGAAGAGAGAGGACCATAATGAAGGAGAAACCAGAGAGTTTTCCCCTTCCCTGGAGTTCTGCAAGTCCCACAGGGAGCATTCACACCCCGAGGGAAAGGTGTGAACTCCGAAGGGGAAGAAAGGCCCTTCGAGCCCCCAGCAAGACAGAGCCGCAGTCTGCCCCGAAAGAAGAGCCAGGCCCGGGCGCCCCTCGCCCCCTGGGGCGTGAACAACTCTGTGCGCCGGGTTCTGAGGGGCAGAGTGTGACTCCAGAGCCACGCAGGCAAAAGCTACCCTCACTCACCGAGGTCAAAGGAGAGCCGTTTGGAGAGGCAAGACTGAAAAATGGCACTACTCAAATGCCTTTCTTTAAGTGAAGAGGACACACACACACACACACACACACACACACACGCACGCACGCACACACGCCCGCGCATGTGCTCTCACATGCGATGACACCCACGCAGGCCTCCAGCCTTTTCCCCTCCCCCTTGCCACGTCTGCCGCACGGCCCCCTTGCTGGGCATGGCTCCCGCCTGCCTGTCCTTCAGCTCCCGCGCCCCAGCCCCGAGCCTGGCTCAGAGGTGCCCTCAGAAACCGCAGCTCCTGCCCGGCCAGCGGCACCACCTACCCCGCCATGACGATGAAGAAGTCCAGGCGGTTCCACGTATCCCCCAGGTAGCACTTCTTGCCGAAGATGCCCAGGGCCACCATCTTGAGCACCATCTCCATGGCGAAGAAGATGAAGATGAAGTCGTCGAAGACCTGCCGGGCGGAGGGAGGCGGGAAGAGGGGGCAGAGTGAGGTTCCTGCGAGGCCAGGAGGAGGGGAGAAGGTGGGGCTGGACTTGGCAAAGGCCCGGAAAGGAAGATGGTGACGGAGAACGGTGAAACCAGCTGGGCGTGAGGAGGAGGAGGACAGGTGGGGGGATGGCTTGGCTGTGCCTAGTGCTACTTGTGGGAGTGCGGGGGGAGGAGGGGGAAAGGCACAGGACATTGTGGGCAAGTGGGTGGAGCATAGTGTGTAGGTAGGTGCTGGGTGGGGAGGGGGCATCATGGGTAGGTGGGTGCAGGGTGGGGAGGGGGCATCGTGGGTAGGTGGGTGCAGGATGGGGAGGGGTGGGGCATCGTGGGTAGGTGGGTGCAGGATGGGGAAGGGTGGGGCATCGTGGGTAGGTGGGTGCAGGATGGGGAGGGGTGGGACATCATGGGTAGGTGGGTGCAGGTGGGGAGGGGGCATGATGGGTAGGTGGGTGCAGGTGGGGAGGAGTAGAGCATCATGGGTAGGTGGTGCAGGTGGGGAGGGGGCATGATGGGTAGGTGGGTGCAGGATGGGGAGAGGTGGGGCATTGTGGGTAGGTGGGTGCAGGGTGGGGAGGGGTGGGGCATTGTGGGTAGGTGGGTGCAGGTGAGGAGGAGTAGAGCATTGTGGGTGGTGGGCAGGCCGGGCCGGGCGCTCACCTGCAGGATCTTGCAGCGCTCCGACAGGCAGTCCATGTCGTCGCACGGCTGGTACATGCCGAGCGTCACGCAGTTGAGCAGGATGACCAGCATGCTGACACATTCAAACCACGTGCTCAGAGTCAAGGACAAGTCAGTGGGACCGAGTGCACCCCGGAACGTAATCCCCACCACCACCTCACAGGCACCCCCATTCCTGTTCTTCCGAGTTCTCCAAAGACCCTGGAGCCAGCCCACCCCCTCACCACAGACATGGCCACACGTGCCAAACCTGCCAGAGAACCCAACCTCCCGAGCCACCCCTGCCCTGCGGGACCCCACCCACCTCCCGCCCCGCCTGAGAGCTCCCTTCGGGCCCAGGAAGGAGGGGCCCCTCGGCCTGGCTGGCAGCCATCTCTGAACTATGAGGGCATCCCCACCTCTGACCACATCCCTCTGACTGTCACTGCCTCCCCCACCCCCGCACCCTTCCTCCCCTCCCCCATCTCTCCCCTCCCCTGACCCAGGCCCCCTCCACCTCTGCCCAAGGCCTGATCTGGAGCCTGCAGAGGCCGGTCCAGTGTGCCTGGGACTGGCCGATACCCCAGTCCCCCTCTCCTCACCTGTGGTTGGATTACAGCTCATCTCCAGGCCCCGGGTATCCGTACCAGGCCCCCCGCCCCCAGCCCCTGCCCCCAGCGAGGTGGCCCAGCCCAGGCACAAAGCCTCCTGTGGCCCAGGGGGCAGAGAGATCCCTCCACCAGCCTTGGGCAGGCCCACACCCCAGGGCCAGGGGCTTGGCGTTCACGGCTGGCAGGGACGGGCACCTAGGAACGTCTGTTGCATAAATAAGTCCATCTCCCTGGGCCCTGCCCACGCGGACCCTGGGAGTCTTCGGTGTGTCCAGACGAGAACCCTCACTCCTCAATCTCACAGCCTCGCTCTGAGCTCGAGGCGGCCACACCAGCCTGACCCTCAGCCGGATCCCACCCGAGGGGCGCTGAGCACCTCCTGCCTGATGGGAAACTGGCTTGGTTTCCTTGGTAACAGCCTCCCTCCCATCCCAGGGGCCCGGCTCACCTTGGGATGCTGCCTGCCCTCCGCCTCCCGCTCAGACCCTCCTTGCCCCAGCCCTGCTCCTTCCTGCCCGCCCCACCCTGCTGCCACTCTCCCGCCACAGCCTGTAATTAATCTCCGTCGCTGCCAGGGCCCCCTTCTAGCCCGCGAAGCGCTCCGGCAGCAGCCTCATCATTAATTAACTTTTTTAAAGTTCAAACCTTCTAATTACCCATCCCCCCAGCTCTCCCCCCTGCCTGTCGTGCTCTCCCGCCTTCAGCCTCCTCCTCGGCTCCCTCTGCCCTTCCTGCCGGTTTCAAGTTCAACGTGCACTTCACAGGGGTCTCTCCCAGGAACCTGGTGCCCCCACTTCTCCCTCAGGACCCCTGAGCCCATTATACAGATGAGAAAAACTGAGGCTCAGAGGACCCAGGGGCCTCTCCTGCGTCACACAGCTGGGTAGTATGAGAGCGGAGTCACACAGGCCTGCTGGGCTCCACGGCCAGTGTCTCCTCCAGGACGCATGGCCTGTCCCTGCCTGGGGCCACCCTCTGTCCCCTGAGTCTTCGGCCCGACCATCCTCGGCGGCTCTCACCGGGACCCCGCAGAGCCTCCCCTCTGCCCTCTGATCTCCCCACACGATAACCAGGCACACGGTGTGCCCACCCTGTCAGAGCGCTGTGCAGTGCTGACTCCTTTAAGCCTGGCAGCACTATTTTTACAAACGAGGAAATGGAGACAAAAGGGGGGTGTGATTTGCCCAAGGTCACCAGCTGGGAAAGGGCAGGGCTGGAACACCAACCCGGAGCCTGCTTTTCTTGTCCCCGCGCGGTTCTGCCCGATTAATCTGCCTGAGCAACGCCGAGTGCCTCTCCCTGTTCAGAAACCTGCCATGTTCCCAGCACCCCCCTCCCTCTGTTTGACACCAAGGCCCCTAGACCGGTCTTAGTGAATTCCTGCTACCTCACCTCCCTCTGGCTTTGGCATGCACTGGACTATCTATACTAACAAAAGGGTAATTGGTCACGACGCCCTCACAGTAACAACCGAACAGCAGGCTTCGTGGGGCGACCAGGACGGCAGAGGGGTTAGCCAGGGACAACCAAATGACTGACCAGCAGACTGTGTAGGGTGACCAGGCCAGCAGGGGGGTCACTAAGGGGCTACCAGGCTGGCAGAGGGGGGCAGTTGGGGGTGACCAGGCTGGCAGGGGGGGGGGGAGGGGGCAGTTAGGGGTGATCAGGCTGGAAGGCAGAGGCCATTAGGGGTGATCAGGCTGGCGGGAGGGAGGGGGCAGTTAGGGGTGATCAGGCTGGAAGGCAGGTAAGCAGTTAGGAGCCAGCGGTCCCAGATTGTGAGGGGGATGTCCGACTGCCAGGACCAAGCAGAAACCAGCAGTCAGACATCCCTCAAGGAGTCCAGGATTGGTGAGGTGCCAGGCTGGGCTGAGGGGGACCCCCCGCCCCCATGCACAAATTTCATGCACCAGGCCTCTAGTATATACATATACATATACACACATATACATATACATATACATATACATATACATATACATATACATATACACACATATACATATAAATATACATATACATATACGTGTGTGTGTGTGTGATTTATTAATTTCAGAGAGAGGAAGGGAGAGGGAGAGAGAGATAGAAACATTGATGATCAGAGCAAATCATCGATCGGCTGCCTCCTGCACACCCCACAGTGGGGATCAAGCCCACAACTCAGGCATGTGCCCTGACTGGGAATCGAACCGTGACCTCCTGTTTCATAGGTCTACACTCAACCACTGAGCCACACTGGCCGGGCTACACGGAACTCCATGCTGTCCCCAAGCACAGCCTGCATGCACTTTCCCTTCCCTCTACCACGTCCCCAAGCAAACTCCGCCTCACCCTTCCCAGCCCGGTCACTGCTCGCTCTTCCCAAAGCTCCCTGGAAGCTCCTCTCACCACTCACAGGCCGCAGTCCCGCCTCCTCTCTGGGATGCTCCCTGCTCGCCTGGTCTGGCTGGTATCATAGTCATGAACTTGGCAATAGCCCCTCGGGACACGGCCCCAGATGTCACCATCTCCCGCTGGAAGCAGGCCTGGCCAGCTGGAGTGACTTGCCCAAGGTCACCCAGTCCGTGAGCAGCCCAAACGGTCTGACGAGGTGGTGCCCGCAGTGGCTGCGTGGCGCTGCCTCCGTGGTTTGGGCAGCTCGCCCTCGACAGCGAGTCCCTCGAGGGGCCAGATGGATCGGCTTTCACCTCTAGATTGCTCAGCGGCGGACACACGGGGATGGACAGCCTCAGCCCGGCCCCGAGGCGCTCGGGAAAAATCCCAGATGGCAGAGCCCGGGCCCTTGCCAAGAGCCCGTGCAGCTCAGAAGTCAGGCCAGAGCTGGCATCGCTGCCCGAGGTTCCTGACACGCTCCCCACTGGCCCGGGGATCAAAGGCAGCAGCCCTGGGAGCTGGGCCGGATCACAGGGCGTGGGGAGGGAGGCTGGCAGGGCGGCGAGGTACCGGCCCGTGGGCTCCAGGCCTGGCCCGGCGCCTGACGGTCCATGAGTCACTGGAGAGCTCGGAGAGGCAGCTGGGCAGGCTCTGGTGCGCTGGGACCATGTGAGGGAGGACAGAGGCCCCAGGATTCCTGGGTGATGGGGAGGCAGGGCCTTGGGTGCCAGCTCCTCACTACCTCACACAGTAAGGCCCCCGCCTGGCATGTGAGGCCGTGCAGGTGTCACCCTGCCACCGTGCCCACTCATCGCTCAGACCTCACTCCTGTCGGGGTGACCTTGTCACAGAACTACCCCACCCAGTCCTCAGAGGCTCTGGTCCGGGCGCCCACTGTGCATGGGAGACGGAGGACCGAGAGCAGCAAGGAGACACAGTGAGCCGAAGCGAAGGGACCTTCAGACTCCTCACCCAGGGGTCCCCGAGCCAGGCTGGATTCCAAACCCACTGACACCCCAGGTCTCCCCAGCGCCCAGGCTCCGTGCACGTGCCACCTCACTCCCCACTCACTCCCCACCCCACTCCCACCCACACCCACACCCACACCCCGGCTCAGCCCCACCTCCAGCCAGCCCCCACCTGTGGCCAAGGCCCTAACCCCCCCACCTCATTCACCCACCCCACCCCCACTCCCACCCACACCCACAACCACACCCCCGCTCAGCCCCACCTCCAGCCAGCCCCCACCTGTGGCCAAGGCCCTAACCCCCTCCCACCTTATTCTCCCACCCCACCTCCCACCCCACCCAACTCCCTACCCACACCCACACCCATCCCCCCAGTTCAGCCCCACCTCCAGCCAGCCCCCACCTGTAGCCAAGGCCCTAAGCCCCCTCCCTCTCCCCCCCACTCCCTCATTGCCCCCCCCCCCAGCCTGCCCAGGTCCTCAGGTCCTCGGAACTGGGGCCACGGAGCCTGGCAGTGAATCAATGGGCAGGTATTGAGTGGCGGCTGTGTGCCAGGCACCGATTAACAGCAGAGAAGATGGCAAACATTTCTCAAGTGTTCTTGAGCGTTTTATGTCAAGGAGCTTTCTAATCACACCGCATGCATTATCTCATTTAACCTCACCGCAAACAATGAGGCCAGGAGCCCAGAGGCTCAGACGCAGGCCCTGTAGCCACAGGTGCTGGGAGCAGAAACAGCCCCTCTCTCTGCCAGCCACGCCTGTAACCGGGCCCGGGCTCTCTTGTCCTTTGGCCTTTGGGGAAAATAACAAAACAAACTGGCCAGCAGAGGACTGGGAGCCCGTGCTGGCCCTGTCTGCCCGTTACGTAGCACGGCCTTGGATAAGATGAGACTCTAGGCCGGCCCCTCAGGTGGACTCAGGCCTGGCAACGAGGAAAGTCACCCCGGAACTTCGGCAAACTTCCCTAAAACTGGCAGGTACTACTGTTACCCCACCCCACCCCCATTTTACAGGTAAGGAAACTGAGGCACCGAGCGCTGGTCCCCAAGCTCCAGTCACACACAGCCGCCCCGGTTCACACAGCTGACACGTGGCAGGGGCAGGATGTGAACCTGCCTCTTGCTGACTCCAAATCCCACACTCTCAGCCACGTGCCCTGTGGACCCGGGCACGGGGCCTGGAGCGTGCGGGCCCCTGGACTGACATGCGTTGGGTGGACCACTCGCTCGCTTTTCCTTTCTCGCCCACACTGGTGCCGCCCGAGCAGGCCTGGGAGGGCCGTGAGCTCAGCAGCAGCCCATCTGCCGGCACCTCGTGGGGTCCAGAAGGGGCTATTCCACCCCTGCGTGGCGGGGAAGGAGGCCCTGTCTGCAGGAGACGGAGGGAGGGGTGCTGGTCTCAGGGCCCCCGTAAGCAGCTGAGCTGGACCAGAACCCTAACTCCAACCCGGGTCCTGGCTGCAGAGTCTTGGGAAGGCCGGGATGTGAGTTAGGGAGACAGAGTCACCGGGAAGGCACCACGCCAGGGGTCCCCTCAAAACTCCCACTCCCCGGAGAGAAGAGTGAGACCACATGGAGGGGCAGCGCCTGACACCCCAGCAGGCCCCTCGGGCCAGCCTCCTCTCCGGGAGCCAGAGCCAGAGACCTACACGGTCACCATGGCAACCACCCCCCTCCATCCTGTGGGCCCAGCTGACAGTCACAGTTTCTGTAATTGGGGGGGCGGGGGGGACCTCTGGAAGGATGGGTGGGGGTGAGAGGTGGGGGAGTGGACGGGTTTGGCTGGGGCGGCCACGTTTGTCTTTATTTCTATCAAATCTGAAATCTAATCCATTTCCCAGGGTGGGCCTCCGCTGCCTAAATAAATCAAGTAGAGAATGGAGGCCGGGGGCTGCGTCCTGCTGGACCAGGGAGGCAGGGAAGCGGGGCCAGCCTCTGCAGGGGAGTCCCTCCACGCCGGTCCCCAGGGCTCCGAGGATGGGAGCTCAGTCCTGGGCCTTCCCTGGCTGGGTCTGCGGCTGGTCCCGGGTCTCGGCCCAGCTCTGTGCCCCTCGGGCCAAGGGCACCAGCACTGCGTCCGTGTTGAGAGCGTGTCCTGACCCAGGGCCCCGCAGTGTGAGGCCTTACAGCCTCGTGGTGGTGACAGGGGCTACCATTTTGAATGTGCTCCAGGCCCTGGGCTTTAAAGAGGATAGCCACTCACTCATTCATTCATTCATTCATTCAATCAATTTATCTTTATGAGCAATGACCACTGGACAGCTTCTTGGCAGCTTCTATTAAAGCAGAACGGAGGCCCTGGCTAGGACCCAGCGGTGCCACTCCTGGATCCACACTCCAGCCAAATGCCCACGTAAGTCCGCCAGAAGGCACCCGTTACTCCTAACAGCCCCGACCGGGGGACAGCTCAAGGGCCCCCCAACAGGAGAGTGAGTCAGGCAGCAGGTTTTAACAAGGGGTGATTTTGACCCCAAGAACACGTGGCCATGTCTGGAGGCCTTTTGATTGTCACGCCCGGGGAAGTGGAGCACAAGCGTGGAGTGAGCAGAAAACAGGGATGATCTCAACGCCCCCGCAATGCACAGAACAGTCCCCCACAAAGAAGTCCCCGGCCCCAGATGTCAGCAGTGCCAAGGCTGAGAGCCGTGGGGTGCACCCGTTGAATGGAATACTACACAGCAAGGAAAAAGAACCGACTACCAGTACGTGCAACAGCATGGAGAGCGTCGGAGAGCAAACAGCGGGTGAGCCCACGTACGTAAAGGGAAAGATCAGGCAGAGTTAACCTGCATCAGTGGTCGGCAAACTCATCAGTCCACAGAGCCAAATATGCCAAATATCAACAGGACCGCGACTGAAATTTCTCTGGAGAGCCACATTTTTTCAAACTTAAACTTCTTCTAACGCCACTTCTTCAACATAGACTCGCCCGGGCCGTGGTATTTTGTGGAAGAGCCACACTCAAGGGGCCAAAGAGTTGTTGCAGGTGGCTCGCGAGCCGCAAGTTTGCCGACCACGGACCTGGGTGAAGGAGGTCTTTACAGCCGTGGTTTCCAGGGAGCAGCCATAAGGGGTGGGAGGGGGAGGGTGCCTCCCGGGCTGGAGTGGAGTCAGGAGTGAGTGTGTGTGTATGGAAGGACGCCTCGAGCTGGGCATTACGATCGGAGAGCTCTGCCGCATGCAGGCTTGACCTCAATAAAAAGTGCAACAAAAAACAATGAAGCGCAGCTGCCGTGAGGAACAATAAAAACGCAACGATCAAAGAAAGCACAAGCACCTGCTGGGGCGCCGGCTGCCGCAGCCCCCACCGGCGCCTTCACCGCCACCCGCAAGAGGGGGGTGTCACCCCCGTCTCACCAGCTTGTCCGAGGCCCCGTGAGAGACAGAGCCAGGATGTACCCTCACCGTCTCCCCTGCGTGTAAGGACTTGTTCTGCCCATGCCCTCGGCGGCCTGGGAGACAGGCCTGGCAGCCCATTGCACCCACTTCGCAGATGAGACAATAAAGAGCCAGGACGGCAGGACTTGCCCACGGCGACACGGCGGCCGAGCTGGACAGAAGGCAGCCTCTCAGAGTGGGCAGACCTGCTGGGCAGGTGGTCCTCAGCCTCTGTCCCCTGCCACGTCTCCAGCGACCAGGAGCCCCCCACAGGCCACGCAGCCCTGCCCAGGCTGGCCGGCTCCGCTTATAAAGCCACAGGCCCCCTCGGTGGGCTGAGATCCCTTAGGGGGAGGGGACAGGGAGTGTGCCCTCCCTTCCCTGTCCCTGCGCCTCCCCCGCACCCGCACCCCGTGTCTTTAATCGCCCATAATTTGAAAACTCATTGAATCTGGCCAGAGTGTCTGGCTCCCAGATGTCCGCAGGCCGCAGTGCCCAGTGCGACAGCCGGCGTGGGGGAGTGGATGACGCGGGACCAGGGCTGCCAGCAGCGGAGGAAGCCGGGGCGGATGGTCCGGGGAGGAAGCTCCAGCCAGGAGCCGCTCCAGACGCCACCGCGTCGGCCTCTGTGAGAACAGCAGCCCCCATCCCACCAGAGTCCCGGGCGGGAGTGGCAGGCGCCTCCCCGGGACCTACAGCCCGTGGGCGAGCCAGTCTCAGGAGCCGCCACCCACAGGAAGAGGTGCCCGCAGGGAGGCCCCCAGAGTCTTGGGCAGGAGGGGCGGGTGGTAGGCGCCTCCCAGGGGCCCACGGCACCTTGGATGCCCCCCTTACAGCAGCTCTGAGCTGAGCGTGGTCTGTCCTGGCCTCTCGCTCCCCACCCCCCCAGGCTGAGCTCCCGTGGGCAGCGTGGCCACCCTCCTCTGGGCAGATGCTCAGGCTGCAGCCTCAGAGGAGAGACCTGTCACGGGGAGGCACCAGGGAGGCTGAGGTGGGACTTTTGCGCTGGAGGGCTGTGCAGCCTCCAACCCCCAACCTCTCCTCCCCTCTTTAACGTGGGCTCCGCATGCATTTAGTCAGCACCCCCACTGGGCGAGGCCTGCACCGGCTCTGGGGACCCCAAAGAAGAAGACAAGGCCCCTGCCCCCCAGAAACCATGAGCACACACTCAGCAGGGACACAGAGAGATCCCGGGCTGGATGCAGGGTGATGACACCCTCCCTCGGCCTCCTGGGTGCCTGTCCCCGCCACACGTCTCCCCTGCCTGCCCCGACCACATACATGAATGCATACACACGGGCATCCCTTCCTGCATCCTACACACCACCACACGTGACACCCGCCTGGACCTCGGGGCCAGCAGCAGTGGGCACGGCCCACCCTCTCCCCCACAATGGTGCCTCTCACCCCCCTGTGCCCCTGGGAAGCTCAGGAGCCTCTTGCCGGAGTGATGTTTGGCGTGCAGGGTTTTTAACGCTCAGAGTTAGAAAGGAGGGAAGCCAGTGATGTTAAAATAGTTGTCAAAATTTTTTTTTTTCAAAACACAAATTTGCGATAGAGAACTATACGTGCTCCATTGTCACCGCAGTGAGAAGGCGGAGCCGGCGGTGGGTGGGACGGGTGGCCAGTCCCAGGAGCTGCCACCATCCCTCTGTGGTTTGTGACCACCATTGGCCATACTCCCCCAGACCACTAAGTTGTTCCCCTGCCCCTCCTACCCCCGTGAGTAAACCTCAACCACCACCAGTCCCGGAAACTGTCCAGACTAGAACCCTCCGTCTCCCTCTCCCTCCTGCCACATCCACCCCAGAGCCCTGTCCATTTCAGCACAGAAATCTCTGCCTCCAGCTGCTCCTCAGCATCCCCGCTGCCCCAGGCGGACGGCACTCTCACTCACGAGTCTCCTCCTCCACCGCACCTCCTGTGACACATCCACACAGCAGCCAGGGCTCCTCCAGAGCCAAAGGCTTCCGTGGCTCCCTGTGGCTTCCAGGGTGTTTCCCAACTCCTGGCCGTGGCTCTCCAGGCCTTTGGATAAGGGTTCTTGGCTGGACCGTGGGCAAGGTGGGTGGATGAGTGCATGAGTGTAAGGTGGGGTAGATGGGTGGGGCAGGTGAATGGAGAAGAGCTAAGGAGATGGATGGATGGATGGATGGATGGATGGATGGATGGATGGATGGGTAGATAGGTGGATGGGTGGATAGATGGATGGATGGATGGATGGATGGATGATGGATGGGTAGATAGGTGGATGTGTGGATGGATGGATGAATGGATGGATGGATGGATGGATGGATAGATAGGTGAATGGGTGGATGGATGGATGGATGGATGGATGGATGGATAGATAGGTGGATGGGTGGATAGATGGATGGATGGATGGATGGATGGATGGATGGATACATGGGTAGATGGGTGGATGGATGGATGGATGGATGGATGGATGGGTGGGTGGGTGGATGGGTGGGTGGATGGAAGGGTTAAGTAGGTGGGTGGGTGGGTAAATGGATGGGTGAGTGGGAGCCTTCTCTCCTCTCTCCTGGAGAAGCCAGGCACAACCTGTGGGCACACTGCTCCGTCTGCCTCCCCGCCCCCTCAGCCCTCCTCCTCCCAATCCCTCACATTCACACAGCACCTCAGTCAGCCAAGCCTCCTCCTGCCTTCCAATTGAGATGGAAACTGGTGCCCAGAGAGGCCTCGTTGTTTTCCTGGGGTCACACAGCAGTAGGCTGTGCAGCAGGCCTCCTGCGTGTCAGGATTTGAACTTGGGGAGTGAAGAGGGAGTCCGGAAGAGCAGAGCAGAGCTCCACAGGATGGAGGGGAACGGAAGGAGGAAGGCGGCCCCACAGCAGAGCTGGAGCCAGGTTCGCGGGAAGACATTGGGGCTGATTAAGAAGACATATTGATTTCTCTCCGAGGGACACAAATGGGGCTGTTTTTCTCCCAACAGGATGACGACGTGGTCTGAGGGCGGCCGTGGGTCAGAGCTGGCTCCTCACACAGAAGCCAGAGCCGATGGACGAGTGAAAATCCAATCATGTTTTAAACGCCCCAGGAGGGGCGAACTCCTCATTACCAGCCAGCCCTCTTCCTAATTCTCTGCTCTATATCAATTACTACAAGCTTCCCGGCCGGCCTCAGGGGCTCCGGGGGCAGCGAGGGCCAGGGCTCTGGCCAAGCCGCACTCCGTCATCGCCAGGCTGGGCAGCCTGCCCAAGCCCTGCACCTCTCTGGGCCTCGTTTGCCCCGTGGACCATCTCCAGTGCCAGCATGAACGGCACCCAGAGCACAGTAGGTCCTTAACGGCGGCCAGTGGGTGACCGTCTTGTCCCCATCTGAGTTCACGACCCTTGTCTCCCAGACACAGTCTTGCCCTTTGCCTTCCAGAATCTGGACATCGAATGTCCTTCCAGACTCAGCCCACACTCCGGGCTGTTATCAGAGTGACTTCCGGTGACTTCCGCTCAGCTCAGAAGCCAGTTCTGAGGCAGTTCCACTCAAGTCAGGAACAGTGTCCAGCACAGAGCTCTCGTCCATAAACACTTGTTAAATGAATGAATGCATCAATCAATCAACCAACCAACCAACCAGTATCTGTTGCAAGAGGCTCCTGCCTGTTCTCCCGGCCTCATGCTCTCTCCCTGAAGCAGCCTGCATGTCACCCTAGAAGCAACCATTCCAGTAAATGAACCTTCCCGCACCCCAGCCCTGCTGGACACCCATCAATGGCTTCCCCATGCCCACACCATCAAGCAGAAGCTCTACCAGCCTGCTTCATGCTGTTCCAGCCACACTAACCTCCTGTCTGTGCTCGGCACTATTCCTCCTGCCTAGAACCCCATCCCTGCCCTGGCCTCCTGGAAAACTCCTACGCATGCAGCAAAACCCAGACCACATGCCCGCAGGCCGGTCAGGGGCAGCTCCTGCACCTGCAGCTCTCGTTACACAGACATTTCCACGTGACAGCTCCCGTGAGTGCCCTGAGGGCCAGGCTCTCTCTGGCCACCCGGCCGCCCTGCAGCCTCCGCCAGCCGCCATGAGCAGCCCCCGGGCACGGCGTGAGGCTGACGCTCACTTTGGAGAAAAACAGCCTTCTCTGCACCAGATGGAGGGAGACGGACAATTTCCCAGGCATGTGTTGCTCCTTCCAGCAGCACTTGTCACCATCTGGGTGTTCGCATTAGGCCAGGGCTGGAGGAGGAGGGGACACCTCCCCCAGAGAACCCCTACCCCGGCCACAAGCAGGCTGGTGGGCACAGCTCCGGCCGGAGAATCCGGAGTCTCAAGCTCCAGCCCACCCTGGCATTGCCCACGGCTTAATTCGGGTAAGGCATGCTCCCTTCCTGGGCCTCAGTCTCCCCAGCTGTACAATGGGGAGCTAGCATCCCCCACCCCCGGGCCTGCCACCTCTCGGGAGGTGCTGGGAGGATCTAAGAGGACAGCAGAGGGAGCCTGGGAGGCCTCGGTCCAGGCGAGGGGAGACTGATCTGGGGGTGACCGGGAGCCCCTGAAGCCTTTGAGTGGGGAAAGAATAAACAAAGGAAAGACAGCAGGCAGGAGGGCAGGGCCAGGGACACAGCCCCTCCTGGCACACTGCACTGGACAGCGTCCACTCAGAGCAGGAAGGCAGGTCTGGAGGAAAGAGTGAGTCCAGCAGAGAAGTGATCCCCCAAAGTGACGCAGCTCTGGGCTCCTGGCCAGGGGTTCTGCCCCCCGTGCAGGGGAAGAGCGGGAGGGCGACACCAGCCGTCACGTGGGACAGGAGGGTGAGACCCCGGGAGCTGCCCGTTTATATGGAAGGGATGGACGGACTCGGCCCCAGATGCTCCGATGGCCACACCACAGGGAGAGGACTCAGGACAGGGGGATGGGGGGAGGCGAGGGAGGACTTCCTGAGAGTCAGGAGCCCTCCGAAAGGTCCCCGAGGCTTGATCCGGGGCCCGAGGCCCACACAGTGCAGCAGGCTGAGAGGCGGCCTGCAGAGGTCACGGGGCGGCCAGGCCTCCAGACCACCAGCAAGGACATGGGGCCCAGCGGCCCACCGGCCCACCGGCCTGCAGGACCCCAGGCGGCTCCCGCCAGCTCCCTGTCAGCCCCCGTGCGCAGACGGCTGCCCCTCGGCACTCAACGATCAATACTGGCCCTGGCTTCTCACCTTACCCTTTGATGTGGCCAACCAGAGTCACTGTGATCCCCATTTCACAGATGAGCAAACGGAGGCTAAGCAAAGGCCAGAGACTGGTCCCAGGTCCCTGGGCCACGAAGCCAGCACAGGTTCACGCAGCAACCAAGCCACAGACCCTGGGCCACCTCTGAGTCTCTCCTCCCCACACCAACCCCCAAGCAGGCACACCTCCACGCGGACCCTCCTCTGGAGGCCCGGCCACCACCTGGGCCGCCATCATTGCCCCGTCCCACAGGCGCCTCCTCGTGAAAGTCTCCCGGGAGCCAGCGCGGCCTTCCCCGCACGGAACGCGCTCAGTAAAGCTTGTTGAATGTCTCAGGAGTAGGCGAGTGAACGGTGGGTGAACGGGAGCCTTCACCCCTCAATAACACTGAACCCCCACAGCGAACGGCACAAGGATGAGACCATGGCCTCGCCCTCTTTCTGTTCCAGGACGGGCCAGGTCAGATCCCAGCAGCAGGGATCCAGGTCAGGTTGATTGGCAGTGAGAGGACCCACAGAGCCCTCCCTAGCAAGCAGCGGGCCGGAGCCAGGCAGGGGCCGAAGCAGGCAGAAGGGGGCCGAGGGGCAGACGAAAAGCAGGAGCCCAGTGGCAAAGGCACAGGCCTTGCATCCTACAGACAGGAAGACTGAGGGCTAGCGAGGGCAGGGGTGTGTGTGGGGGGGGGGGGCATGACTTGTCCAAAGTCACTGGCAGCTGGCGCCTCTGCCTCCCCACCCAGACGGGCGCCCTCCCCCTGCCCAGCAGAGCGGCAGCCTTCACAGATGACTGGCTTCCCGCCGTGCATGGATGATTCGTGCATGGGCGATCTGCAAGCAGCAGAAGTGCTGGCTCAGCATGCTGGGCGGGAAGGGGCTGCAAACTCCTCGTGGGAGTGACCCCGGCAGGCCACGGCACGGTGGCTGCAGAATGTCGATGCCGGGAGCCAGGGAGACTGCCTGGCACCGGGAAGCCAACCGCCCTGCCCCATGGAGTGTGCAGAACCCGTGCTGCCCCGGCTCTGCCCGGCCTAGGTGAAAACTGAAGCTGGGGGTGCAGAGCGATGGAGGCCTCCATCCCAGCTCTTCCACTTCCTGGCTGTGTGACCCTGGAAAGAGGGACTGCACTACTCTGTGCCTTGTTGTTATTTGTTTGTTTGTTTGTTTGTTTGTTTTACAGAGAGGAAGAGAGAGGGATAGAGAGTTAGAAACATCAATGAGAGAGAATCGTCGACCAGCTGCCTCCTGCACACCCCTTTCTGGGGATGTGCCTGCAACCAAGGTACATGCCCCTGACCGGAATCGAACCTGGGGCCCTTCAGTCCACAGGCCGACGTTCTATCATCCACTGAGCCAAACCGGTTTCGGCTGTGCCTCGCTTTCCGCCTGTGCAAAATGGGGCCACCTCTGGGTGGTTATAGGGGTTCAAGTGTGTGCCACCTCTCCTGGCCGCCATGCCAGAGCTCCACCTCACCATCTAACCCTCCCATTACACAGATGAGAAAACTCGGGCTCGGGGTCGGGAAACCAGAGCGAGGACACGCACTGCTGTGCCTCCCGCGACGCCAAGAAAGGCTCTCCCCGTCTGATCGAGGTGGAAAATAGGTTTCCAACTGATTGGTTCTGCGGCAGAGGCGCCCGCTGGAGGATGCTGTGATGGATTAGCCATGTCTGCACGGATGAGGGCATGGCGACCAGCAGCATAACCGGCACAAATCTGCCTAAATAACGGAGACTGAACCTGATTTTCCCTGGAAACAATGTCCTCTGGAAGCATTATGTTCTATCGGAAGGCTTGGTGCCCAGTGTCTCACCGAATCTACCCCGAGCAGAGTGTGCTCAGACACACAGGGCCCTGTTCACCTTTGGGCACAGAAGCTGAGAGAGAAGCTGCACTGAGGTGCTTTTTCCGGTCTGCACGGCTCCCTTTTCACGTGGTGCTTATGTGCTGCTCTGGTCTTCGCTGCCATCCTGGGAAGTGGGGGTGATCACCCTTGCTTGTCAATTGGGGAAACGAGGGCTCAGAGCAATTAACAAACTGGCCCGCCCTGGTCAGTTTTTCTCAATGGTTAGAGTCAGCGCGTGGACTGCAGGGTCATGGGTTTGATTCCGGTCAAGGGCATGTACCTCAGTTGCAGGCTGAATCCCCAGCCCTGGGTCGGATGCATGTGGGAGGTAACCCATCGATGTGTCTCTCTCACATTGATGTTTCTCTCTCTCTCTCTCTCTCTCTCTCTCTCTCTCTCTCTCTCTCTCTCTCTCTCTTCATTACCACCCCCTTCCCTTCCACTCTCTCTAGAAATCAATGGGGGAAATTATCCTCGGGTGAGGATCAACAAAACAGAAACAAAAAGAGAAACGGGCCCACGGTCACACAGCAAATCAGAGGCAGAACCAGCCCCTGGGTCTGCCTGACTCAAGAACACACAGCAAACCGCTCCCCCCGGAGACCGACAGTGCAGCCAAGCCTCCGACATCTCAGACCAGAGGCCCCCCAGCTGCTGCCCCAGCTGCCGACGACACGGCCACTCTGCGGCCATGCGAGGGAGCATGCCTCTCCCCGCGCCGGCCCAGGGGCTCTCGGTGAGTCAGGTGGTGACTCAGGTCTGGCCTGGCTGGCTGAGGAGCTGAGTCAGGGAGCACCGAGCCTCCGAGGGCCGCTGGCTCCCAGCCAGAGCCCCTCAGCACCAGGGACCGACCTCCCACGCTGCCCTGGGCCTGCTGGCCACGAGAGCTGCTCCCGCTGGGCTGACCCCGCGTCCCTCGGGACTCTCGATGGGGAGCAGACTCCTGCAGAGTCTGGGGCGGTGAAGGGTCACTCCTGGTTGTCACAGTGATGGAGGAGCACTGCCTACTAATATCACCAAAAGTCCCGAAATGGACAAGACAGCCAGGCCCACAGAGCAGGAGCACACCCCATATGCCAACAGCGCCCACTGCGGGGGGCACCAGGTTAGCCCTGCCCCTCTCTGAGCTCCCTCGCAGGGAAGCGTCCTGGAACCCTCAGCACCTGATCAAGACACTCACACACATGCCCAGGCCCCCTAACACCCAGCCTGAGCGCCCCGCGGTCAGTCTCTGCTGCAGGAGGCCCTGCGGACACCAAGGTCTGCTGGGTAGACACTCCCTCGGCCCGTGAGATCTCAGTATTGCGTTCACGGGGGCCCAGAAACACAAGGCCTCCGCCTCCCGAACAAGCACCATGACCGTGAACTTGACAGCTTGGGGACCACAGAAACCTAGGATCTGAGTGTCCCCGGACTTTCAGTGTGAACGGTGAGCCTCAGACCAGTGCTCTCAGCCTCTCTACTGCCGAGGCCCTTTAATCCAGCTCCTCGTGTTGTGGTGACTCCCAACCACAACATTATTTTCGTTGCTACTTCATAGCTGTGCTGTTGCTGCTGTTATGAATCGTAATGTAAACATCTGTGTTTTCCGATGGTCTTAGGCGACCCTGCTAGGGGTTCTCAGCCTGTGGGTCGCAACATGTTATGGTTGGGGGTCCCCTCAGCATGAGGAGCTGGGTGAAAGGGCCGCGGCAGTGGAGAGGTTGAGAACCACTGCCTTAGACTCGGCCACGGAAGCCTGGAACCTGAGCGTCCCAGAACTGGACGCCACTCAGGCTGCTCCACGCTGGTGCCGTCAGCTCCCTGGCCCAGAAGGTGGCTCAGCGGTTAGGGGGCCGCTTCAACCCGAGACCCCCACCCCTCGCACCGGCCCCGGCTGCCTCTGGCTGTGGGCCCTGGGGAGCCCGAAGGTGCATGAGCAGGTCCCCGTGCTGGGGTGTCCTCTAAAGAGGGGCCCACAGCTCTGCCCTTCACCCCTCCAGCAGAGACCCTCTGGTCTCCCAGGTCTGGGGCGGGAGGGTGGGGGCCGATCTCCATGCCTGATGCCTGCCCCCGGGCCCCCCACTGAGCTCTCTCCCCACCAACCAGGCCCAGCGGCCTCAGACCTCCCAGGGACCATCATCACCCCAACACCCGACTCAGCAGGGAGGCCAGCAGACGTGGGCTCAGCATGCGCCTCCCCCAGCCTTTCTGGGGTGAGCCTCATCACCCCCACCTGCACCCCGGCATCCCAGGCGTCTAAGACTGGGCTCAGGCCCTATGCTGTGCGGCCTCAAGCACCAGTAAGGACTCGGTCCTGCTGGGTGGACCCCAAACACCATAAGGCCACCGAGTCTGGGTCCCAAAGCCTCCTCCTCAGCAGCCCCCAGCCACAGGCTCACCTCTACAACCCGTCCCATGTCACAGCTCAGTGGTCCTTCCGAAACACAGGTCTCCGCACATCGCATCCCTGCCTAACCTTCGCCCGAAGGACACGGGCCGGCTCTCATCAGCCCGCGGAGCGTATAGCATCTCCCACTACCCGCCAGCCTCATCTCGCCACGCTGCCCCATACCCACCCACGCCAGCCACGGCGCCCTCCGCCCCTCTCCTCTCCGGGCCTCTGCTCCTGCCGTTCCCCTGTCCCACTGCCCTCCCCACCGGACACCACTCATTCCTGGAGACTCAGCTCAGACACTGCCGATGTGTGCCCAGCGACCCCCCGAATTCGCTGGCGTCCAGCAGCAAACATGACAAGCTCAGCCCGTGTCCTGGTTACGAGGTGGCAGCCCCCGGAGGAGGCCGATGTTAGATTCAGGTGGTGACAACAGACTGAGTGGCTGAGGGGAAGTCACAGCGGGCTGCCCTGAGAAGGCGACACGAGCTGTGATTTGAAGGATGCAGCAAAGGACTTGCCCGGGTGAAGGGAGAAGGGAAGATCCTTTCAGGCGAAGGGAAGAGCGATGGGATGGCCCTGAGGCCTAGCAGAGCACAGGGGAAGTGGCGTGGAGAGGCTGGGTGAGGGACACACCGGGTCTGGGAGGCTGGGTCAGGACTTGGCTGAGGGCAGAGGGAAATGGTTTCGGGTCTTAAGCAGGGGGGTGACATGAGCAGACTAGAGGCAACAGTGAAGGCAGGCAGATTTGTGAGGGGCTGCTTGCCGCTGCCTCGGGCCTCAAACAGATGCCCAACCAGGAGAGTGGGGGGAAGGGGGCGCGGTCCCTTCTAAAATGCACATCAGTGACCCTTGGGCCCTCAGTGGTGGGATCAGCTGCCTGGGCTCATGCCCAGGGGTCCCCGTCTCAGCTCTCATCACCCCCGTGGCCACCATCCTCCAAACGGTTCAGCCACTGGGGCTGGGCCATGGGCCAGGGTCTGACTTAACTCCGTCCCCAGCTCCAGCGTGGAGCTGGAGTTCACACCTGAGGGTTCCCATCTGAGAGTTCACACCTGAGGGCTCACACCTGAGGGCTCACATCTGAGCACTCCGGGGCCAGCTGGCCACTGGCAGTCGGCAGCTTCTAGAACGTTCACATCAGCAGGTCCTCATCAGCCCAACCTCCGTGCCTGACGCCTCCCCCCTGATCCCCCACTGAGCTCTCTCCCCACCAACCAGGCCCAGCAGCCTCAGGCCTCCCAGCCATGGCCAGCAGGCTCCTCGGGGAATGGGGCACCCAGGCCGGGCCCCACACACCCGGGTCACTCGAAGGATATGGGTTACACACCATCTTGATGCACCAGTTCCGGGGGCTGGTGGTCTGGCGCAGGCAGAAGAAGGCCACGGGCGCCAGGTCCGGGTGGGGGACGTCTGCGTTGGTTCCCTCCTGGGGCTCCTCCAGGCCCGGGGAGGAGGGAGGGGGGCTCCCAGGCCCCGGCTGCTCCGTGGCTCCCGGCTCGGGGGCCAGGGCCACAGCGGAAGAGGCGGGCGGCGAGCAGCTCTCGGCCATGTCAGCGCTGAGCAGGGAGCCTGGGGGAGAAAAAGAAGTGACACATGGCAAGGGGAGGCCCGGGACACGCTCCCCAACCAGCTTCCCCAGCCCCAGGCTGCAGGCCCCACACCTCGCCCCCTGGGCCCTCTGCCCTTTCCTAGCCCCTGGCCATGAGAGGGGAAAGGACTGCGGGCCCAGATGCCTCCAAGATGGAATCCACTTCCAGGCTGGGTGGTCCCAAGGCAAGGCTGGCCAACCGCAGTTTGAGGAGGTGAAGAGTGAGGAGAGTAAAGCCTTAGATTGTGCCCTAGGTGGTGTTGCTCAGTGGATAGAGCATTGGCCTGTGGACCAAAAGGTCGCAGGTTCAAGTCCGGTCAAGGGCGGGTACCTCAGTTGTAGGCTCCTCCCCGGCCCGGTCCGGGCTCATGCAGGAGGCAACCAATCGGTGTGTTTCCCTCACATCAATATCACTCTCTGTCTTCCCTTCTCTCTTCCACTCGCTCTAAAAAAATCAATGGGAAAATATCCTCAGGTGAGGATTAAAAATAACAAATTTAAAAAGAAAAAAACTTAGCTTGTAGTTGTCATATTAGTTGGGTGCATTTTTTGGAGTTGTGTATTCATTGTATCATCAAACGTAAGAAAAATTCGCAATAAAAAGGGGAGAGTTACTATTAAGACAGACGTTATTGCCAGGATGACACGTGTTACGAAGGAGAAGTTGGGGTGCTGTGGGACCAGAAACTGGGGGGCCTGGGCAAGCAGAGAGGAACTGAGGGAACCGACCACCACTGCCTCACAGAGCTTAGAACCCAGACTTTATGCACCGACCTCTGGTTTACAGGTGGGGAAACTGAGGCCCAGAGAAGGGACAGGACAGACACACAGCCAGGTAACAGCAGAGACAGACTCCCTCGGGGCCGGCTTCCAGGTGTCTGACCTGTGCAGCCGCCCAGGGCCCGTGCTCAGAGGGCCTATACTTGCTCTAATGCTCTGCTATCACCACCCGAAACGTAATGACGTTTGACCCGGGCCCTGCCGATCAGATAGCCGGTCCTGACTCCACCTCCGGGGTGCTTCCACACCCTGGTCTTGTCTGAAGCTCACAACAGCCCCAGCAGGGTTATTGTGCCCATTTAGCAGACAGAGAAGCTGAGGCCCAGAGAAGGGAGCGCCGTGCCAAGTCCACACCCTGGGGCATGGGCAGAGGCCAGATTCCCCGCCCCAGCCCTGCAGACGCAGCGATGGCTGACGGTGCCTTCAAGAGGCTACTAATCCCCGAGTCCTTATCCACGGGGCTCTCCTGAACCCCAGAACCCGGACAGCGCCAGGCTGGGCCATGGGAGCTGGAGATGAGTCCCGAATGCCTTGCGCCCGCCCGGCTGCCACCCGTGGCCGCGGAGCTGTCTGCTGAGCTGATGCATTTGGACGTGCCCCTGGCTCGCAGGGACAACAGGCGGGAGCTGGCACCGCCTGTCACTTCGCCCGGCTGGTCAGGGAGACCGTTTCCTCTCAGGCTTCAGGCTTCGCTCTCGGTTCCAGAAAAACAACCACAGGCCTTACATAAGCTGCCGAGCACCTCGGCCCGCCACGTGCCAACCCCTGGGCTGAGAACTTCCTCCCCGGGGCGGCTCCCGGTCTGCCCACTCTGTGCCAGCCCGGGAGCCCACAGGTCCCTCACGCCAGCCAAACGGCACCTCCTCGGGGCCTGGAGCGCTGGCCGCCTCCTCCTGGCCTCTCCCCGGAGCGCTCGCTCCTTCAATCCCACACTCTGTTCTCCCAGGCCCTGGAGATCCCTTCGTTCACGTGTCCAACAATATTTCCTGAGCGCCTACTATGTGCAGGCGCTGTGCGGGCTCTGGGGCTCTGCCGGTGAGTGAGCCAAACTTGGCACCAGCCCTCATTCACCACGCCAACACGCCCGCCAGGGGAAAAGACACGAGTCAATTAATCTCTCTCCCTGGGTTTCCATAGCTCTTACCACCACCGAGCATAGCATTTTCTTTATGGATTTCCATCTTGATGATTGAGCGTCCGCCTCCTCGCCTGAGAGAAGGCTGTAAGGAAGCAGGGCCTGTGGTCTGTTTTGTTCACTGCTGTATCCCCCCACCGTGCCTGGAACACACTAGGTGCTCAAGAAATATGTGTTGATGGAAGTAATAAAAAGTGCTGGGGAATAAATAAACAAGAGAGAAAGGTGGAAGTGGGGGGAAACCACCTTGTCCTCTCTAAAGAAAGAGACATTTAAGATAAAAACGGGAATCAGACGCCTCGCCGGTGTGGCTCAGTGGTTGAGCGCCAACCCAAGACTCCTCATCAGAGCACATCCCTGGGTTACATTACAGGCTGGATCCCCAATAGGGGGGCGTGCAGCAGGCAGCCGATCCATGAGTATCCCTCATCACTGCTGTTTCTCTCTCCCTCTCCCTCTCCTTTCTCTCTCTGAAATCAATAAAAACATATTTAATACAAAACAAGGATCATAAGCCATCATCTTGGGGATCTGTGGGAAGATGCTCCAAGTAGAAGGAATCGCATATGCAAAGTCTGGGGAGCCAGAGTGACCTGGGTGCAAGGAACAGAAGTGAGTGCAGCAGGAAGCCATGGGAGGGGTTATGTAAGGAGGGGTGTGCTGTGGTCTGTGCCTGTGAGCCTTCCCTCTGAGGGTGGGAGGGAGGTGGGGAAATGGGCTGGCCGAGGCTGGGATGTGGTGGAGGTGAGAAGGGAGGGAATACACTGTAGAGACCAGAGAAGCCAGGCTTCCTATTGGCCCAAGGCCACCCCCCACCCCCCGCCAGTACGGCCAAACCTTTCTGCACCCACACAGGGGGAAGCTGCCCTGGCCTCGGGGGTCACGTGTGATCACCCCCTCTCCAACTCCTTGTTTAGCTGTCACCGTGGGTTCTTGTCCTTTATCTCTCATCTCTCACTGTGGGGCTACTCCTGACCACGACTGCCAAGGCCACCCCCAGCACACACTGCAGTGACCACCCTCCTCTCCCCTCTGGCCTGTTCCCCAGTGACCACCCTCCTCCACCCTCTGACCTGTTCCCCAGTGACCACCCTCCCCCACCCTCTGACCTGTTCCCCAGGGACCACCTCCTCCCCCCTCTGACCTGTTCCCCAGGGACCACCCTGTTCCCAAATCCCTTTGCCCTGTGCCTATAGCCAAGCACCTGTCCCCAGCTGCCCAGGTGCCTATGGCTGGAAGCTTTTGGGGACTGGCAGCTGGGCCCACCTGGGCACCATCCTGTGGGCAGATGGAGCCTCAGAGTGGAGAGAACCTGGGCTAAGTGGCAGCACTGGTAGATTCAAACTAAGGTCCATCTGGCCTCAGGGTCACAGCCGCCTCCACACGCAGTGTCCTTTCTCTGGAGGCTCTGGGGAGAGCCATCAGGCAGTGGTGTGGTAACTGGGCTGGCGCCATCAGCAGGGGCTGAGCAGAGCAGCACCCACTGTGTCTGGGGTATACACCCACCCCTGACTCCATCAGCCTCTTGGAGTCTCAGCTGTCCTCTCTGTAAAGCTCAGCTCCCTTCCTGCTGGCCCCATGGGCCCCTGTGAATACATGATGTGGACGGGAAGGCTCTCTAGGACCCATGAAGGTAGAGGTCCCAGCATGCATGGAGTCAGCTAAGCCACCCCTAAGGGCTACCACCCCAGCTCTCTCTGCCATCACTACCATCTCTACCACCATCATCACCACCACAATCACCACCACCATCACTACCATCACCATCACCACCACTATTACCATCATCTCCATTACAACTATCGCCATCACCAAGATCATCTCCATCACCAACACCTCCATTGAGACCATCACCATCACATATCGACACCACACCACCACCATTATCACCTCCATCACCATCACCACCACCATCACCACCATCACAATCACCACCATCACCACCATCACCATTACCACCATCACAATCACCACCATCACCACCATCACAATCACCACCATCACCACCATCACCATTACCACCATCACAATCACCACCATCACAATCACCTCCATCACCATCACCACCATCACCACCATCACCATCACCACCATAATCACCATCATCACAATCACTACCATCACCACCACCATCATTTTTATCACTATCACCACTGTTACCACCACTATTACCATCACCTCCATTACCACTATCATCATCACCACCATTATCCCCATCACCAGCACCACCATAATCTCCATCACCATCATTTCCATCAACACTATCACCATCACCTCTATCACCACCACTATTACCATCACCTCCATTACCACTATCATCATCACCACCATTATCTCCATCACCAGCACCACCATAATCTCCATCACCATCATCTCCATCAACACCATCACCATCATGCCCATCACCACCATCACCATCACCTCTATCACAATCACCTCCATCACCATCACTACTATCATCACCATCACCTCTATCACCACCATCACCATCACTTCCATTACCATCACCACCATCATCACAGCATCATGGAGGCTCTCTGTCTGACTGTGCCAGGCAATGGACAAAGGACTTTCTCTGCATCGTCTATGTTGATTCCCACACAGCCCCAGGCCATTGCCATTCCTCCTTATGGGGAAGGAGACTGGCCCAGGAAAGTCCATCAGTGCCCAAAGTCACCCTGTGGTGCAGGGCAGAGTCTGGTTCCCAGCTCAGGTCACTGAGCCCGGGCACTGAACCATTGCAGGCACCAGCTGGGACAGGGACAGGTGCCCTGAAACCAGCCTTTCCTCCCAGCTGAGTCACAGGCAGTGGGGTTATAGCTGCTCATCGGGCTAAGATCCCCAGTGTGGGCAGAGACCCTCCAAGTGTCCCAGCTGTGGGAACCTCCTGGAATCCTCCAGTGGCACTATGAAGGCCCTGGGGTGAGGTGTAGGGAGGCCTGAGCCTGCACAGCTCGAGGTCTTGGTGGAGAAAGACCTGAAGCCTGGCCTGGTCACCCCAGACAGCGCGCCCGCGTGTGTGTGTGTGTGTGTGTGTGTGTGTGTGTGTGTGTGTGTGTTCACAGGCACTCATAGGCAGCAACTTGCTTATTCAACAGCCACACATCAGCTAATGTCACAGCTAGAAAAACAAGCAACAAATTCATTCTGAGAACATGAGAACCCAGGACTCTCAGAACCATAATATCTTAAATCTTCCAGAACCTCAGAGGCCCCAGATATTAACGACAATAACCTTAGACTCTATAGCATGGCGTTTCAGAGCCTGGGTGCCGGAAGCTGAGACCTGTGCTGAGGGTCCAGTGGACACCAATCAACCTGGCACACCACTCAGCCTGGCAGGGTCCTCGTGGCCCTGTCTATACACTGAGGGTGACAACTTCTCTGGAGGAGGGCTGCGTGAGGATGAGCTGGGGTTACACACAGGAAGTCCTGATCACACACCAGACCCTGGGCCAGCACAGTGAGCCCATGCGTTCGTCCTGCATATGGGCACCATTAGCCATGGAACCCCAGAATCCTGGAGCGCAGGAGCCCAGAACACAGGGTCTGCTGTCAGACTCCTGTGCTCCTGACCTTCATACAGGGAATCTCTGAAAAGATGGGCCCCAAAGTGGCCAGATCTGTCAGCACACAGATACACAGACGCACACTGTCACACAGACACATGTATGCTCTCTTACTCACATAAACACACATCTCACACACTCACTATCATACCCAATCAGATATACACTCACACACAAATACACACACTCTCATATGACACAGTCAAACACACAACACACAGATGCATACTATCACACAGACACAAATAGACACACATTTCACACACTCACTATCATACACACTCAGATATGCACTCATACAGATACACACACTCTCATACTGACACCGTCACGACACACAGACGCACACTATCTCACGTATGCTCTCTTACACACATAGACTTGCATCTCACACACTCACTATCATACACAATCAGATATACACTCACACACAGAAGAACACACTCTCCCACTGACCCAGTCACACACACACACACACACACACACACACACACACACATACACACCTACCCACACAGATGCGCACACCTCCCTCCCTCACACACACGCCAGGGCAGAGGCTGCCTCTGGGGCCTGTAGGAAAGTCTTTATGAGGCTGCAGGAACCTGCCTCCCGGAATCTTCCAGATGCCGCCCCAGAGCCCCTGGAACCCGCTGTCTGCTCCCTCTGCCACATGACAGCGCTGCAGATGCTTGACGCCAGCCCGCCCGCCCCAGCCTCCTCGGCACAGGCCCCCCAGGCACCAGCTCCCTCACCCATTCCCTGGGTGACCATCTCCAGGCCCTCTGCCCCTTGGGGCCCCATCGCCAGCCACATCCTCCTTTGCCTAGTTTCCTCCACCACACAGGCTGGGCCAGGTTTGCACCGGGTCGCCCAGAGTGGAGCAGAAAGAGGACCTCCCTGGTGCCGCAGGGGGTCCTCTCCTGACGTAGCCTGAGACCCCAGAGCCTGGCTTGCAACCCGGTCAGGCTGCCGCCCCCGTGGGGCATGTGGTCCACTGGTCTCCTCAGATCTTCTCCAGAGGAACGGCAGCCAAGACAAGGCTCCTCTGGAGTGCAGGCGAATGCCTGCAGACTGGCCCCTACGTGCGTGACCTGGCATGAGACAAGCTCTGGCCTGGCCAGCTGAGTCTGCCCCATGCATTGCAGCCACTTTGGTCCTGTCACCGCAACCCACGGCGAGCCCTCCCAGCCCTTCAGGGTCCAGGGAGGTGGGCTAGCAGCCCCTCCCACGATGGCCAACAGGAGTGTGGACAGCCTTCTCTGTCGGGCCCTGACTATGTGCCAGGCACCCCATGACAACCCGGTGAAGAAGTGATTTTACTCCCTCCTCTTTACAGAGGAGGAGACGGAGGCACAGGGAGGTGAAGGAGTGTTCCCAAGGTCAGGAAGTACTTGGTGAGAGAGCTGGGCTTTGGATCTGGGAGCCCCAAACCCAGGTCACCCACTCAAGGGCAGGCCACGGCCAGGAAGCTGCAGCCCCACCGCCCAGGGCTCGGACCCAAGACCCCGGCTGCATTGGACACGTGGGGATGCGGGTCGTGGAAGCACGAGGTGGTCGGATGCCCTTGAGCAGGTGCTGGGTACCTGTGGGGTTCTGAACATACGGCTCCCCCGCCACACGTCTGTCACAGGCGCTGTCATGTGTTTGTCAGCTCTCAGCCTTATGACAAGTGCCGGCGAGCGCGACTCCTTGAGTCTCCACCAGACTGTTTGAACACTTCCCAGCAGGTGTTCTCTGCTGATCAGTTTTCACTCGCTTGGCAGTAATGAGGGCCTGGAATCTGAGTTCAGCCACCAAGCAGGGGGAGCCTGGTCCCTGGTGGGAGGAAGGGTGTCCTAGCAGGAAGAGCACTGCGTCTGGAGTCCCAGGGCCCAGGTTCGAGTCCCAGCTCCGCCCTCACCGCATCAGATAGCCTCATCGAGCTTTGTTGGCTCTTGCATAAAATGCAAACCTGTTTCTCTATCTCACAAAAAGGATAGCAAGCTAGAAAAGAGTTCCGGAAAGTACCTTCACGGAAGAAAAGCCGTTTCGTCGCACCGGGCCCGGTAGAGACATTTGCAGGCCTTACAACACCTTCTAAGGTGGAAGGCACGTCTCAGTTTCACAAGAAGCGGACGCTCTGTGATGCTAAGTGCCTGGGCCCTCTGGGTTGTTCAAGCCTCTTCGGCCGGGATGAGAGCTGAGTGATCCAGAGAGGAGGCTAAGTCCCTGGACCACCTGAGAGTGGCATGTGGCCCTCACTGCCTGCCCAGAGGTCAGCGGTGGGGAGAGGGAAAACCCTGGTGCTCTTCTCATAACGCATCATGAGACACAAGAGCAAGAGCCCCAGACAGGGCCTCTGAGATGAAGGCAGAAGGTTGGTGAGGCAGGGCCAGGCCTGTGCTGACCTCCACCCTGGAAAATCCACTTCCTGTTCATCCTCTCCTGCCCAAGGGCGGCCAGACACCGTGTGCTTTCTCAGCCTTCCCTGGCCTGCACCCCCATGGGTCAAACACAGCCGAGGTCTCCCCTCTGAGAGCCCAAGAGGAACCCAGGCCCTGTGCCCACATGGCCCCTGGCACAGGGGTGGCCCCAGGCCCCTCCCAGGGGCACAGAAGCTCCGAGAGGGCAGATTTTTGTCTGTTCCCTTCTGTTCACTGTAATGCCCACCAGTGATGGGAACGGGGCTTGGCACATAGTAGGTGCTTAACAAATACAAGAGAGGAAGGGAGACACGGAAATTGGGGAGTCAGATTTGTTTTCTCCCTTACCCTGGCAGCCATGAGGGGGGCAGGGGGAGACTCGGCCCACATCTTCCTGAACATCAGCATCCACGGGCGCACAGACCTGTGGACCCACAGCCCCATGGAGCCACCCTCCACAGGTGCGCAGACACCCACAGACCTGCAGACCCACGGGCCCTGGACCGTAAGGTCCCCAGACCCTGCCTGCTCACACATCCACAGAGACCCACAGACCACAGAACCCACAGGCCAGGCGCCCCCCGACCACACACCCACAGCTCCCCGGGCCGTCTCCGACCCCTCAGCCCAGCCCAGGACTCCTGGGGGCACGAGGGTGGAGGGCACAGGGCAAGAGCTCATCCTGGGAATGTGTGGGAAGAAAACATTCCACAGGGAAAAAAAAAACCAGGAGGGAGAGAAGGGGTCAGAAGGGAGCGGAGGCTGGGAATGAGGACGAGAAGGGAAAAGGAGGAGGGTCGGAGACAAAAGGAGGACCCTGCAGCCTGAGAAGGGGGATCTCCCTGGAGCCTGCACACAGCCCAGCCTCCCCTCTTTCCAGATGCAGCGTTTCAGCACCTGGGCTGGAGGGAGGGCACTCAGAGAACAAGGCAGCCGAGGGAGAGACGGGGATCAAGGATCCCTAAGAGCCTGTTTCTTACCTTGGACAGCACTGGAAGATGTTGGGGGGCGGGCAGCTCCTGGGGGGAGGGGGAAGGGGGACAGAGTGGTGCCTAGAATCAGACTCCCCTAGTAGGGCTGAGGCCCAGGGGAGCCCCACAAGGGGCGCAGGGTGAGGGTGGAGGAGATGGTGCTGGAGGGGGGTTTAGGAGAGGGAAGCTGGAGATGGCCCCTATAGGTTCGGGGTGTGGGTGTGGGTTCAGAACCAGAGAGAGGCTGCAGCCACACTGGTCGCTGAAGCTGCCTCCCACTGGGCTGTAGGCTCACGAGGGACAGGCCGTCTGGAGCCGGGGGCGGAGGGTGGGAGAGGAGGGTTCTCCCAGCAGCCTCAGCCTCTCCCGCCCCATCCAAGGTCAAGGGGAGTCGGGGAGCAGGGACAGGGAAACTGCTGCTGCTTGGGAACCCCTGGGGGGTCTGGGAGATGCCCTCTCAGGGGCAGCTGGAAAGAGTCCCTCCTCCATGACGGTCCCCAGGGGCAAGCCCGGACATCTCTGAGCCGCCAGGAAGGGAGCTCGAGGCGGTGGTGCCCGGGCCCCGCAGTGGTTGGCGTTTGGTGCTCTTTCAGCCCCATCCCCACCATCCCATGTGACCTCCCCTTTTCCTCCCTCCCCCCACTGCAGCCCCGGAACTGCCCCCACGCAGGTCGCCCTGCATGCCACCCACTGGCACCCCCCCACACCTCTGCTCCGAGTGGACGGTGGAGGTGGGAAGGGGACAGGGGGCTCCAGATGCCCCTCCATCCCCATCCCAGCGCCTTCCCGGAGCCTGAACAGGAAGTGTGTCCCGCAGGGTGGACAAGGGTGCCCACAGCCAGCCCAGGAGCCGAGGGGAGACACTGGTCCCAGCCGCAGCCCAGCCGTGTGGTGTGGGCAGGGCCTGAGCACTGCAGCCCGGGCTCCTCCACCAGACCTTCCCACAGGCGAGGCCACGGACCCTCACCCCATCTCCACAGCCTTCTCCCTGCGCCCCGGTGCCTGCTGGGGAGTCTCCCGGCGGCTGGAGACAGGACAGGCTGGCTCCCTGCTCAGCCAGCCTGACCACGCCAGCCCCTAGGACGCTCCTCACATGGCGTGTCAGACCCCATCACACCACCCGGCACAGACGCAAGCGCCCTCTCTCTCTCTCTCTCTCTCTGACACACACATACACACACACACACACCTGGCCCAGCACACAGACACCGAGAATCAGAATGTATATATATATATACACATATATATATATAGCTCAGGGGTCTCCCCACAGCCAATCTCCCCCACAGTGCAGGCCCTGGGACCCTGAGAGGGAGACAGACACAGCAGAGCAGGGACTGGTGCCTCGGCGTGGCCCATCCCAGAGCCCCCTCCTCCAGGCAGCACGGGCACCCCCAGGCCTCTCACCCCCAGGCCTTCTCACCCCCTCCCCCACAACCCCCTACATGCCACCCAGGACACAATTAAAACCCAATCATCACAGACACTCATTATATAACCGCCCCAACCTGCTGAGGATTCTCTCACCCCTGAAGTCTCCGCTCTGCCGGCCTGGCTGCGTGCAGGAGGCCTCGGGCACCCCCTGGTGCTGGCCAGGGGAGGGTCGCAGCGCCGGGGCCTCGGAAAGTTAACCGTCGCCGGGATTCCCCGCTTCCATCTGCTCCCTTCCCCGGCGCCCGGGCTCGGCCCAGCCAGGTCCTCCGGCAGCAGAGCCGCAGCGGCGGGCGCGGGGCGCGGGGCGGGCGGACGGACGGACAGACGGACAGCCGGCCGCCCGGCCTGACTTGTTGAATAAATCCCAATCCCCGCAGCGCCGGCTCCGCGGCTTCAGCCTCGGCACCGGGAGAACTTTCGTGGCCTTGGCGCGGGCACCGGTCAAAGTTTCCGGTCCTCCCTCCCCGGGCACCGGCCCCGGAGGCGCGGCGGGGGGCGGCCTGGCGGGCACGCGCGGGTGGGGTGCCCGGTGGGGTGCCCGGGTGGGGTGCCCGGGTGGGGGTGCCGGTCCCCAGGAACACACGAACGCCTCCACCGAGAAAGAACCGACGCGCCAAGAAACCGGCCTGGGGATCTGCGCTCTCCCTTCCCCGTCTCCCCCACCCCCACCCGCACCCCTACCCGCACCCCTACCCCCACCCACTCCACCCTCCCCCCCACCTACCGGGCGCGGGCTCGGCGGGCGGCGGGGGTCCAGGCTGCAGACGCGGGGGCGGTGCGGTCCCCCAGCCCGGGATCGGGGGACCCCCAGCCGCGCCGCCCGCCCCGCGGCGGCTCAGGATCAGCTGCGCCCCCGGGGCGCCCGGGGCGGCGGGCGCGGGGCGGCGGGCGCGGGGGCGCCGGCCATGGCGCGAGGAGCGGCGGCGCAGCGAACCCGCGCGGACGCGGACGGAGCGGAGTTGGAGCGCGGGGAGCGGGCGGCGGGCGGCGGGCGGCGGGCGGAGCGGCGGCAGGTGCCCGGGCGGCGGGCGGCGGGGGCGCGGGCCGGTCCCCCCGGATGGGCGCCTCGGGCCGCGGGCTGGCGGCGGGGCTGCGCGGGGCTGGCGGCGGGGGCTGCGGAGGAGCGGAGCGCCGGTGCGGGCCGTGCGGCGGCAGCGCCGTCCCTATACTGACACCACATGTCTTCGGGGGAAGCTGCAGGCGCGGCGCGGAGGGGGGGGCGGCGACAGACCGACCGCCCGGCCCGGGAGCCCGCCTCCTCCGGAGGGCAAGGAGTCCCCCGCTGGTGGCCACCCCTGGACCACCCCCATGTCCAAGGCGCCTGCTGGCCACCTGGCTCCTGGATTCTCAGGAAGATGCTGTGAAAGGCGGGGTGGGGCCCCCACTGCCTAGTGAGGGGCTGCCGGCCCAGGGCCACCGGCTCTGACGTGGTGGAGCCGGGCTGCCTGGACTCCAGTGGTTTCTCCCCCTTCTCACCCTCATTCATGTTTCTTCTGCGGCTTCAAGGCTTGGCGGAAAGACCACCTCCTCCAGGAAGGCTTCCGAGAGGGCTCCCGAGTGGAACAGACGCCTTTTACTCCCACTGCGAAGTCCCCTGGGCGGGCAGTCTGGGCTGCAGGGGCCTGCGAGACCAGGGACCTCAGCCCAGCCCTCCCCCTCCTTACTCCACCCTTGCTTCCTCTCATCTCCTGGGAGAGTGCACAGCAGAGGCAGGAACTGGGCTGGAGTGGGGAGGAGGGGGATGCTGAGGCCTGCCCTGGGGCCCCTCGGTCAGGCAGATGGGCCGAGTTTGGGAGGAAGCTGCCCTGGGGTTTGACCCCAGCTCTCCCCATTCCCAGCTTGAGTGCCTTGGGCCGGCCCCTGACGGTCTCTGAGCCCCCAGTTTCCTATCGGTGTGATGGAGGTGAAAGCTCACACGTTGCAGAATGAAACCAGTCTAAAAAAAATAGTCCATAGCAGGTGCTCAGCAAACATGTCTCCCATCCCACCTTTTATAACCTGTCCAGGGAGCCCAGGCAAACCTCTGTCGCCAGTCCACCGGGCCAGGTCCCGTGAGCACGCTGGCGGCTCGCGGTATCTCACAAGTGTGCGTGGAGCAGGCCAGAGGGGCCCACAGGTGGGATGGGTTTGTTCCAGCCAGACTGGGCTTCAGACCGGAGTCTTCAGGGAAGACCTACCTCATCACAGGCCAGAGGCCTGCGCTGTGCCTTTAAGACTTGTGGGGAGGGGGGTTGAGGGGGTGCTTCCACTCGGAGGGAGAAAGGACATCAGCAAAGGCACGGATGGACAGTGACATGGGCAGGCACTCCATATCCTGACCGGCTGCGTGCCCGCTAGAGAGTCTGAGCCTGGGCGCAGGAAAGCACGCGGGCAGCAGGGCAGAGAGAGAATGGAGACCATGGCTCTCTCTCCGCTCTCCTCAGGCGACATTTTCATGAAGTTCGAAAGGCTGGACGAGACTTTGAGAAGCCACCGGATGGAGAATTCTCAGGACGGGAGGGATCCTGCCAGCCACAGCCTCCCCGGGTGGCCACCCAGCCCCCTGCTTGCGTACCCGGGGTGACGCAGACCTCACTGCTGATGGGGGCAGCTCCTCTGTTCTCTGGGCATCTCTGATCACTCAACATTCTTTTATTATTCCTATTATTTAAGGAGAAATCCGCCCCCCTCCATGATCCTGGTCCCTTCCCTGTCCCGGCAGGACTGACACCCCCTCCCCAGCCTTCTTCAAGCATCCTCGCCGGCAGGAAGTCCTGCTACGTGTCCAACCTAAGTGCTGTATGCGTCACTGAAAGCCTTCCTTGTCTGCTACTGCACCCTTCTGCCCACCACACCCCTCAGCCAGGGGTGGGCTCGGTCGACGTGGAGGGTCCAGCAGGTTCAAGGTCATGAGGGAAGTGGGGTGAGAGACGATCCTCACACTCGAGGGGGGATGGGGTGCAGCTCGAGGTCTCGGCAAGAAGCGAGGCTGCAGCCGTCCCTCCCCGAGGCCCTTGCTGGCGGCCGGAGCTTCATTTATTCATTATTGCTATTTATATTGTGCTGGTATTTGCAGAAGGCTGCAGCCGCCACACACATTCATTAGGCTCCGTCATGCCCTGGGAGCAGGGGCCTGCCAGGCGGTGGGCGATGGGCCCTGTCCTGGAACTCCCTACTGCCCCCAGCTGGCCCCTGAGCCAGGCTCCTGACCCCCTCTCCCAGAATCCTCTACTGCCCCCAACTGGCCCCTGAGCCAGGCTCCTGACCCCCTCTCCCAGAATCCCCTACTGCACCCAGCTGGCCCCTGAGCCAGGCTCCTGACCCTCTCTCCCAGAATCCCCTACTGCCCCCAGCTGGCCCCTGAGCCAGGCTCCTGACCCCCTCTCCCAGAATCCCCTACTGCACCCAGCTGGCCCCTGAGCCAGGCTCCTGACCCCCTCTCCCAGAATCACCTACTGCACCCAGCTGGCCCCTGAGCCAGGCTCCTGACCCCCTCTCCCAGAATCACCTACTGCCCCCAGCTGGCCCCTGAGCCAGGCTCCTGACCCCCTCTCCCAGAATCCCCTACTGCCCCCAGCTGGCCCCTGAGCCAGGCTCCTGACCCCCTCTCCCAGAATCCCCTACTGCCCCCAGCTGGCCCCTGAGCCAGGCTCCTGACCCTCTCTCCCAGAATCCCCTACTGCCCCCAGCTGGCCCCTGAGCCAGGCTCCTGACCCCCTCTCCCAGAATCACCTACTGCCCCCAGCTGGCCCCTGAGCCAGGCTCCTGACCCTCTCTCCCAGAATCCCCTACTGCCCCCAGCTGGCCCCTGAGCCAGGCTCCTGACCCCCTCTCCCAGAATCACCTACTGCCCCCAGCTGGCCCCTGAGCCAGGCTCCTGACCCCCTCTCCCAGAATCCCCTACTGCCCCCAGCTGGCCCCTGAGCCAGGCTCCTGACCCTCTCTCCCAGAATCCCCTACTGCCCCCAGCTGGCCCCTGAGCCAGGCTCCTGACCCCCTCTCCCAGAATCCCCTACTGCCCCCAGCTGGCCCCTGAGCCAGGCTCCTGACCCTCTCTCCCAGAATCCCCTACTGCCCCCAGCTGGCCCCTGAGCCAGGCTCCTGACCCCCTCTCCCAGAATCACCTACTGCCCCCAGCTGGCCCCTGAGCCAGGCTCCTGACCCTCTCTCCCAGAATCCCCTACTGCCCCCAGCTGGCCCCTGAGCCAGGCTCCTGACCCCCTCTCCCAGAATCACCTACTGCCCCCAGCTGGCCCCTGAGCCAGGCTCCTGACCCCCTCTCCCAGAATCACCTACTGCCCCCAGCTGGCCCCTGAGCCAGGCTCCTGGCCCCTCCCCTGGAGACAAGGCCCAACCAGGCAGGCCCTCGGTCACCACTTCAGCGGCGGCTGGGCGGAGCAGCCCCGGCCCACCTCAGTCTGGAGAACTTTCTAGCAATGGCAGTGCCAAGAGGGATAAGCAGACTGGGACCAATGATTCCTGCCCCAGGACAGGAGCGGGGGTCCCCCTTAGGCCTGAAGACCCTAAGATTGCGGAGACAAAGAGTCCAGCACCCTCAGCACCCAAGCTGATTTCTTTCTCAAACACAAGATGTGTATCTGCCCCAGGCCCTGGACTAAGCCCTGGACAAATATTAACAACATTTCATTGTTTTCACAATCTTGTAAATCTCTTCTCCAGGTGAGGAGCCATCGGCACAGAGAAGTTAGGTAAGCTGCTCCAAGTCACACAGCTACTAAACGGCAGAGCTGGGACTTGAATCCAAGGGGCCTAGCTTCAGAATCTGTGCCCTTCAATAGAATTCTGGGTTTTAAGATTCAAAACTCTAAGAGTCACGATTTCCAGAATGCCAAACTGGCAGAGTGGCCCCCCACTGGCCAGAGATACCCTCCCACGGGCCACCCCTGCCCAGTGAGAGCACGTTCCCCCAGGCCCTGGAGAAGGGCTGCTCAGCCCCAAGCAGCACCCTGGATGCCTAAGAGCCAGGCCCTGGAGCAGTCCGTCGAGACGGGAAGTAAGGAGAGGAGAAAATGAATGGCAGAAACCAACTCCAGCGTTCTGAAAGCTTTCATTAAGCATCTACCAGGTATGAGGCATGCGCCAGAGCGGGGGAACATCGCCAGATGGGAAGGTACGGAAGTGCTGACGGCGGGTGGAGCAGGGAGGGATCCAGAGTCCGATCAGAGGGAGGGCGGGCCAGATCCTGGGTGAGCCAGCCAGTCCATCCGCCAACCGGATTAAGCAGGCAGAAGCAAAGGGCAGAGCCAGAGGGGCCTCCGGGGACACTGGCATTCCTCCAGAGCGCCTGTGGCGACAGGAACCCGGCCCAGGCAGGAGAGTGGGGGTGCAGCGGCTCACCTAGCTGAGCAGCAGGGAGCCCCCCTCCCCCCGCCAGGTGCCCTGTTACTCCATTAGCCCACTTCACCCTGGCAGAGTCCTAGGTGAGAGGGAGCATGAAGCTCATTTCGCAGACGGGAGAGCCAGAATCCAGAGAAATTAAGTAAATTGCCCAGGGTCACACAGCTAATGAGAGGAGAAACAGAATTCTATGAGAGAGGGGGGGAAGAGGAGAAGAGGGAGAGGGAGAAGGAGAGAGAGAAGGAGAGGGAGGAGAGGGAGAGGAAGAGAGAGAGGGAGAGAGAAAGGAAGAGGGAGAGGGAGAGGGAGAGGGAGAGGGAAAGGAAGAGGGAGGGAGAGGGAGAGGGAGAGGGAGAGGGAGAGGGAGAGGGAGAGGGAGAGGGAGAGGGAGAGGGAGAGGGAGAGGGAGAGGGAGAGAGGGAGAGGGGGAGGGGGAGGGGGAAAGGAAGGGGGAGGGGAAGAGGGGGAGGGGGAGGGGAAGGGGGGGAGGGGAGGGGAAGGGGGGGGAGGGGGAGGGGGAAAGGAAGGGGGAGGGGGAGAGGGGGAGGGGGAGGGGGGGGAGGGGGAGGGGGAGAGGGAGAGGGAGAGGGAGAGGGAGAGGGAGAGGGAGAGGGAGAGGGAGAGGGAGAGGGAGAGGGAGAGGGAGAGGGAGAGGGAGAGGGAAACTGGAAAAGGAAGCTGGACATGGACAGAGGGAGAAGGGACAGACTCAGGACCCCCAGGTTCCCGCCAGGTGGGGGGCCCAGACTCTCAGCCAAAAGAAGCAGTGGATCCCCCAGAAGCTGCCTTGGATGGAGATGAGACGGTCCAGTCTGGGGCATCTGGACAGGGCTGCTCGGGGGCCAACAGGCTGCCCGTGGCGAGGGTGGCATGGAGCGGCAGCGGGTTTATTCCAGCGTGGGCGTCAGCGAGGGGACGGCCGGCAGGGGAACAGACACCGGCGCTTGGCAGTTGGCACGTCGCTGCCTTTGTGCCTCACAGCATGCCCTGTCCAGGTGCACAGATTGGTATGCAGCAGGCACTCAGTATTTGCTGAGTGCGCTTCTCTTTTTTTTAATATATTTCTTATTGATTTCAGAAAGGAAGGGAGAGGAAGAGAAACAGAAACGTCAGCAAAGAGAATCATTGATTGGCTGCCTCCCGCATGCCCCCTCCTGGGGGGATCAAGCCCACAACTTGGGCATGCGCCCTGGCGGGGGTTATGGAATCACGACCTGGTTCCTAAGTTGATGTGCAACCACTGAGCCACCCTGGCCGGTCCTGAGTGTATTTCCTAACGTCAGGGCTCCAAGCAGTCATGTCCGGGTCCCTTTTACGGATGAGGAGGTGATGTGACGTGCCAGCAGTCACCCTAGGTGGTCTCACTCAGGGACACACATGGACCACCTACTATGTGCCGGTGTTGGATACACAGAGATGAGGGGGAACTCCGTCCGGCTGGGACACGGCCATGGTTAGACAACCTAGCGAAGCACAGCAGAGAGAAGCGAGGGCCCCAGGCAGGGGCGAGACAAGGAAGGCTCCGCACACAGGGACCGAGGGGAGGCCTGGAGGGCACTGGGCCGATGACACCTCTCCCGCCAGACCACGGAAGGAAGGTCACCCCGGGAGAGGCCCCAGCAGGCAGAGGCCCGGGGTGTGAAGGAGCAAGGCTTGTGGTGGGAACAACAGGGAGGCCACGCTCAGGGAAGTGTGCATGGGGGGCGGCAAGGTCCGGTCTGCTGAAGAGGCCCTACTGGGTGCAGCCCGAGAGCCACTGCAGAGGGCAGCGTGCTGCCCGGAGGCCTGAACCAGCCCGGGCTGCACGGCCCACGAAGGGACTGGTCAGGGGGATGGATCTGAGGGATGTTTAGGGGGCGGAGGGACAGGACTCAGGAACTGCAGGAGGGAGGGAGCAGGAAAGACACAGGTCTCTACCCTCCCCTGGTGAACAGAGGTGCCTGTTCCATACCCAGCGGAGCCCCAGGTCCTCCCAGCCGCTCCGGCTCCGGCTCCGGGAACTCCCAGGCCTGGGAAGGCGGAGGCCGGATGGGAGGAGAGACCAGCGCAGGGAGGGAGAGATGGGAAATGCAAGGTGAAGGAGGGCAGGGGCAGAGAGAGGTGAAGGGGGACAAGGTCAGGAGCAATGGGGCAGGAGGGGGCAAGAAGGGAGGGAAGGAGAGAAATGAACATGGCTGAGGGGCGCCCTCTGCCCTCCGCTTTCTCCTCTCTGCCCGGCTCCCTGCGATCACTTTCCCTTTCTCTGTCCCTCTGGCCTGTCTCCCTTCCTCCTGGCTGCTTCTGTCTTCTGTGCTCTCTCTCCATCTTTGTTCCTCCGCCCTGCTGCGTCCCCACCTCGCGGTCCCCCCAGCTCTGGTGTCGGGCTCCCTCTGTCTGCCTCAGGCTCCTGCCATGCCCTGTGTGTGTGTGTATAAGTCTCCGTGCTTTTCTCTGCAGCTGGAGAAAGGATCATGGAGCGGGCACCTCTTCCTTTTATCCTCCGCCAGGCAGAGGCGGGCGCCCCGGGAGCCACCTTCAATGTCCCCGCCAAGGAGAGTGAGGGGGTGAGCCGGCGGGAGCAGGGCCCTGCCTGGAGAGGCTGGCCCAGGCGGGCCTTGCCCCTGCCCTGCACCCCTTCGCCCGGGTAGCTCAGGATGGGCATTTGAGAGCTTTGCCCTGGAATCTCAGGCCGCAGTCCTGTCTGTGAAGGCCTTGATCTTTGTGAAACAGGAATGACCCCCGGGGAGGGTCACGGAGCCAGAGCGCAGCCCTGGGGCCAGCTCCGTGCCGATCCCCGGCTGCCCTCTCATTAGTCAACAGAGCAACCACTGACATTTCTTTTGAGAGCCAAATTTTTTAAACTTAAACTATACAGGTAGGCACATTGTTATTAATTTAATTAGGCCATTCTAAGCCGGCCTTTGCTAATAACTCAAGGAGCCTAAGAGCCGCATGTGGCTCATGAGCTGCAGTTTGCTGACCACTGGCCTAGACAGTCTTCCCATCCTCAAGCCCAACTCAGATGTCTCCTCCTCTGGAATCACCCCCGGCCAAGTCAGGGGTCCCTCCTGCACACGCCCTTCTGTCCCAATGGCCTCCCTCTCAGCCTGCCCCACCAGCAGGGAGTCCTGCAAAGAGGACAGAGCTGGGCACAGGGGGTGCTGGTGGTTTGCTGAATGAATGAATGAATGAATGAGTGAGTGAATAAGTGAGTGAATGAGTGAGTGAATGAATGAGTGCATGAATGAATGAGTGAATGAGTGAATGAATGAGTGAATGAGTGAATGAATGAGTGGGTGAATGAGTGAGTGAATGAATGAGTGAATGAGTGGATGAGTGAATGAGTGAATGAGTGAGTGAATGAATGAGTGAATGAATGAGTGAGTGAGTGAATGAGTGAATGAATGAGTGAGTGAATGAGTGAGTGAATGAATGAATGCGTGAATGAGTGAATGAGTGGATGAGTGAATGTGAGTGAATGAGTGGCTGAGTGAATGAGTGAATGAGTGAATGAATGAGTGAGTGAATGAATGAATGCGTGAATGAGTGGATGAATGAATGAATGAATGAGTGGATGAGTGAATGAGTGGATGAGTGAATGAGTGGATGAGTGAATGACTGGCTCACCGGAGGTGTGGCGGCAGCTGTTCCGTTAGCAGCTCCTCTCTGAGCCCTGTGTGCACAGCCCGGGCCCTGGGGAGAGCAGTGAGGACAGGAGTCCTTGCCCTGGGGCAGCTTATGTCGTAGTGAATCCGAAAAATCGTCCAGTGAACACGCGCACTTCAGCGTGCGTCCGCTGACGCCAGCCGCAGGAGAACGTGAAGCAGCCGTTCCCGCTGTGGGCTCAGGCGGTGGAGGGTGGTCCCATGCACAGAAAGTCACCGGTTTGATTCCCAGTCAGGGCGCATACCCGGGTGGCCAGTCGCCAGTTTTGATCCCCGATGGGGGTACAGGTGGCAACCTACCGATGTCTCTCTCTCTCTCTCTCTCTCTCTCTCTCTCTGTCTCTCTCTCTCTGTCTCTCTCTCGATGTCTTTCTCTCTCTCTGTCTCTCTCTCTCTCTCTCTCGATGTCTTTCTCTCTCGATGTCTCTCTCTCTCTCTCTCTCTCTCTCTCTCTGTCTCTCTCTCTCTCTCGATGTCTCTCTCTCTCTCTCGATGTCTCTCTCTCTCTATGTCTCTCTCTCTCTCTCTATGTCTCTCTCTCTCTATGTCTCTCTCTCTCTCTCTCTCTCGATGTCTTTCTCTCTCGAT